>VCJN01003032.1:0-57358 GCA_006384855.1 Tetraselmis striata
TCCGCCCGCGCGGATGGGGCGGCACGTGTTGCCCCCCCCCGCACAGATGACCTTCCAAGGTGCCAGTACTCGGCCCAGTGCTGGGGACGCGGCACCCCCCTGAGCGCGGCTTGAGAACGCCCCGGAATCCGGTGCTGATCTGGGCAGGCCAAGGTGGACACGATGCCGGCCTGGTTTGTGCGCAAGGCGGATGCCGGCGCGAGCGGCATCCAGGACGTCCTGGGCGGCCTCAGCCTGTAGCTCGCGCATGCGCGGGGGAGGGGAGGGCGCATCAGCGGCCCTGCGCCAGGCGTCAGAGGGGTGGCGGGGACGGGGCATGACGGCAGCCGCTGGGGACGCAACCGTGTGGGTGAGGCGGGCAGAATGAACGGCGGTATCGCACGGCGAGGTGGCTCGTGACCGGGGTGGCTGCGGATGCAAGTGAGCAACCCAACAACGGTTGGTAGCGATGGGAAAGCGCCTGCGGCCCTCTGTCCACGTGCGGATGCACTGCTCGAGGTACTGCGCCGGAAGTCGAGGCGCTGTGTGTCCAGCCTGCCCCCCAAAACCTCCAGCACACCGGCCCTCTGCTGCGGCGACATCCCAAACTGTGTGCCCGTCCCGAAACACAGCGTACGGAATCGACACATAGGCCTACCTTTTATGCTTACAGACCCAAGGGCCCGAAATAGTTGCGAGCTGCCCCTATGTAAAATGGGAAGCCTAAAGCTGGAAAACTGACACGGTGAGCGAGGGTGTAAACGGCGTATGTAAACGAAACGTGTCAATATCTATGATTCCACAACTCGGAATGACACATTTGTATTTCCCTAACAAACACCAAACCTACACGGATGTATCCCGGACGTGGATTTGAAATGTGCGCCTGTCTGCCCGGTACGTACGCTGTGAACCTTGGCGGTAGTACATTGCGCGGCACGGTGGTGTTGCGCCTTGTCATTCTTCATGTGTGGCGGCATGAACCGCAATGCCTTCACTGGCCCAGCATCCGCGAATAGACACCGGCGTGCCGGGTTTTCTCTAGCAGAACCACTCATTTGGGTCACGGTTTGCCTATCGTCGTCTCACAACTCCCCACCCGCCACCCACCACAACGTGTGCTGGCGGCCAGAGCCTTGGAGCGCCGCCCCATCCATCCGTCCCCAGCCTCCCCTGGCAAATACATCACAGGACCGCACAGCGCCGCGTGCGAAATCGGCATATGGTCGTTCTTTTCATGCTTACAGACCCAAGGATCCGAAATAAATGTTTTCAGCAAAACAGTTCAATACAAACCGCCCCTATGTCAGGCGGAAATAGGGCTGAAGCATTTTCTTCCGACTATCGGTGTTGAAAAAATGAGAGGGTGAGCGATGGTGTACATAGCATGGCGATTTTGAAATCTTAACGGGTCAACGCCTATAATCTTCATGCTGTCGGCAGAAGTCGTTTTCTAACATACGTCAATACTACAACAAACGTACCACGGACGAGGATTTGAAGCGCAGCACCGCACAGCGCCGCGTGCGGAATCGGCATATGGTCTTTCCTTTCATGCTTACAGACCCAAGGATCCGAAATAAATGTTTTCAGCAAAACAGTTCAATACAAACCGCCCCTATGTCAGGCGGAAATAGGGCTGAAGCATTTTCTTCCGACTATCGGTGTTGAAAAAATGAGAGGGTGAGCGATGGTGTACATAGCATGGCGTATTTGAACTTAATGGGTCAACGCCTATAAATCTTCATGCTGTCGGCAGAACGTCGTTTCTAACATACGTCAATACTACACAAACGTACCACGGACGAGGATTTGACGCCCAGCACCGCACAGCGTCGCGTGCGGAATCGGCATATGGCCTTTCCTTTCATGCTTGCAGACCCAAGGATCCGAAATCAATGTTTTCGGCAAAACATTCCGCAAAACAGTTCAATGCGAACCGCCCCTATGTCAGGCGGAAATAGGGCTGAAGCATTTTCTTCCGACTATCGGTGTTGAAAAAATGACAGGGTGAGCGATGGTGTACATGGCGTATTTGAACTTAACGGATCAACGCCTATAAATCTTCATGTCGGCAGAACGTCGTTTCTAACGACATGCGCCAATATGACACAAACGTACCACGGACGAGGATTTGAAGCGCACGCCCATCTTATTGCCCCTGATAAGTCAACACAGCATATCAGCTAAGCATATAAGAAAGATGGGAATGATTTGGCAGATATACCCGGCGACCCTTTCTTATGCTTCGTTATAATATATGTACATATAAGTCAGCAACTTATAGCACTGCAGGACGACTGTACAAGCCGATGGACAAGTACAAATCCTAAGCTCTCAGCATGTTTTTTCCAATATAAGGAAGGTTCGCCTAGTATTTCGCTGATCTGCGCTGATGCCATTATGCATAACCGGGGTGACATGCCGTCAATTCGTTATATATTTGCCTGTGGAGTTGCGCTCCCATGAAACCGGCGCCCGTGCCGCCGCCTGCTGGGAAAGGCTCGAAACACAGGCCGTGGACAAGCAATCTATGTACGCGTGCGGCGCCGCCCCGGGACTCGGCGCATGTCCCGTGCGTTGCTTGCATGGCAGCCCGCATGAATATCGCCTGCTGAACACCGGCGCTGCTCGCTCGCTCCCCGCGCGGCCGTGGCTGCCTGGCGCCCGCCTTATGGCCCCTCTGCGCGGAAGAGCGCCCTGCCCCTGCAGCGCGGGCGGTGTGGGCTAAATGTCAGGAGGTTGCTAGAAGGGGGGAGCGAAGTGGGGTCGACATGACAGATGGGGGGGGGGGGGGGGGGGGTCAAAGTGTGGAGAGCATGGCATGGTCAGAAAAAAAGGGGGGGGGGGGGGGGGGGGCAATATTTGGCTACCAATATTGCCTTAGCAGCCGAAGAAATGTGGTGTTCTGACATCATCATGCATCAGTCACTTGCAAGCTGAAATGCACCGCCAAGTCTGTGCCACCTTGGGCATGTGTCGAGACATGTAGCACGGGCGAGATTGTTGTGCTGTTTCATCCGATAGTGGTGTGTGCCCTCCCTTGTCGCAAACTAGTAACATCTATCACCAAGTAGTGTTTGGCGATTAATGTGTTGTTTCTGATGTGTTGTCGTGCTGCTAGCCACTCCGAAGGTGATATGCACCACCGAGTCGCCTTTGACATGTATTGGGGGGGTGTAAGAGTGCGGGGAACACTCACGCGCCGTCGCCGCCCTCCCGGGTGGCCTGCATCGCTGGCCGCTGTGGCGTCAACGCCGGCGTGTCGGGCGCCACGCAGGATGCCGGGCTTGGCGTGGCGGAGGGGGAGCCGGCGGGGCCAAACACCTCCGGTTGGCCGCCCCTGAGGAGCAGGCGAGTCGTTTTCTGATTATCAATTGATTCGAGAGTAAAAGAGCATTTCTTTTCTTTCTAAATAGAACAAGAGCACATCACAACCCTCAAACATTCAAAACAAATTAGCTGTTAAACGGGGCGCCGTCAGGTGCTGGCTGCCCATGCGGGGTTGGGGGGAGGGGCAATCGCGCGCTCCATAAAACGACTAGCAGACACTCTCCACAAGATAATGGAATGCCAGTAGTTGATGTACATACGGGCGCCGGCGCCGCGCGGTGATAACAACATTGCGGATACGAAGCCGCCAGAGGCCAAATCTAGACGAAATCGTAGCGGAACCACCGCGACTGTTGTGATAGGGTGCGATGCCGCATGCGAGCCAGGCGACTGGCGGCTCATTGTCACCAGAGTGAGCTGAGGCAACACCCGTGGTCGCCGGGCACTGTGATCATGCGCAGGAGGTGAGCACATGACACCCCATCACGCGAGTGTCGCGGTGGTCCGGCGGTGGAAATACAAATGTTGTGACACATACATTGATGAAAACAGTACCAAAATAATGGTTGTTGAATACACTTGAAAAATCAGGTGTCTGCCTTATCTATTACGAAATCCAGTTGCCGCGACCGCGAGGGTGCCCGTACTCTACGGACAACAACTGTCTGCGGATGAATAACGTTTTTCAACCCCCCCCCCCCCCCCCCCCCGGCGCCAAAGTGCGAGGAGGAAAAAGTACTAACACGAAGAAACAAGTCAGGATAAGACACGGATACTTCGACGCGAAGGTGCAAAACAACTCATTGTTTTTTGGCCCCGCGGACCGCATCTAATTCTACCGTATGCCTGATGGCACGGCGAGATCAACGCTGGTACTGACACGGCAGCATAAGAGGCAGCGGGACAAGTAGTGTGATGGTAGTTACCTATAACTGAGCCGAAGCTACCTACCAACCTCACCCAAACAATCGCTTTGAGACGAGCCCCATCCGCATCGCATTAGATACGCGGCGACATTTCGGATCCCGCCATCGGGCTGCGCTCTCCAGTGGCGGGGCGACACCACGCATGCCTTGCCGGGCGGTGATTTATTGGTCATGAGTGAGACTCCTGTGGCGGGGCTTGGGCTCCGGGTGAGAAAACGCAATTGAGAAAGCAAGCGGAACCAATGCGAACCACTGGCAACCGATATATCACCGCGGATCATTTCGCCCGTGGACCACGCCCTTCCTCATCCCATCGGAGGGGATCCCGCACTCATCTCATCGGTGCTGCGCCACCACTCCTACCCTTCTGCCCCTCCCCCCCCCCCCCATCCCCCTCCTTCACACCCACGAGCCCCCGTCTCGGGTTGTGCCTCACCCGCTCCGATGTGCGCAGACCGAATCGAATCTGCCGTTGTCACCCACTAGGGCGCGTCCAGACTGAGAATATGTAGCCAACTGACTGCAGATCCGTACCGGCAGGGCCACTCGGGCGCCGGTCTGCATTTCGGTTCGTTTTCGTATCTCCGGACACTCAGACACATAGACACACATACATACAGAAAGACAGAGTGTTTGTACTTTTAAATTAAGATAACAAATGAAGGGGGCTACCCGGGGGGGGAGTGCGGGGACTGTGTATGTGTGTGTGTGTGGGGGGGGGGGGGGGTCAGCGCCGGCGTCTCACCCCGACTCCCCCTTTGGCGGCTGGTTGACGAGCAGCGGCACCGTCGGGTCGTCCTCTTCGCCGAGCGATTGCTCGACGTCTGCACCGCGCAGAGCATCAGGGTCAGCGCTGCACCGTGCATCGCTGAGTAGCAGGGGGCGAGGCGGAGCATGCGGGGAGCCCGGGGGGGGGTACCCGGCTGCTCGGAGTCCTTGGGCAGGCGCGTGCCGCAGGACGGCATCGTGGCGGCGAGGATGACGCTGAGGAACATGAGCGCGGCGCCCATCAGGAAGGGCGCGCCGGGCATGTACGGCAGCGGCGAGTCGTCGCGCGTGAAGAGCGCAAAGAGGGGCGCGAAGATGAGCGGGCCCGTGCCCTGCGCCAGCGACTTGGCGCCTGACCGGGGGGGGGGGGGAATGGGAGGGTCAGTCAAGGCCTTAGGCGGTTTGTTTTAGGGTTTGAAACCCCCTAAGCCCAACCCATGAAGGACCCATATGCGTACTACAATCCGCACAAACATGCGGAAGTAAACAAAAATCGACACCATTATTAGGGTTCGTTATAATATTCAGGGTTAGGTTTGGAGTTTGGGGCTCTGCTCACCCATGGGATTCGACAGACATGTGGGTCATATCAACACTTTGCATTCATGTGTGGAAGGAACATTGTTTTTTTTTTTTTTTTGGGGGGGGGGGGGGGGGGGGAGCTGCCAAGCGCGGATATTGTCAAATGAATACGCGATTCTAAAATCCGCAGCAGTGAAGCTGAGGGAAACTCGCGCCGTTTTGATGAGCAGGGTTTCTGCGCGGTTTGCCGCGCCACATTCCGCCGACGAGGTCCGGAGGGCAAGCGCGGGGCCCCGGCGCGACCAACACGCCAACGCTATAACGAGCTGGACTCCTTCTGAAATCGGCGCACCCATCCTTCACAGTGCAGACTCCATGATCGATCGGTCTAAACCCAAGCCCCCAAGGGCATCACGGCGTGGCGGTGAGGGCTGAGGAGGGTTGCGAATGGCTCTACGGAGGATTGCCGGAGTTGCGAGCGTCGATGGAGGTGCGCACTGCATGGCCGTTGGTTGCATTGGTAGCGGGGCAGAGGCGAGCAGAGTGCGGAGGAGAGGAGGGGGAGGGGAAGGGGGCGGTAGAGAGGGTGCCGTTTTGTCTGTGTTCAGAGAGGGGGGGGAGGGGGGGTCACCAAAGAGCGCCCCCTGCACCGCGCCCTGCTCGTGCTCCTCCGAGAGGCGCGACTTGATGCCGCTGAGCGTGGGGAAGGACATCATGCCCAGCACGCCCACGGACAGCGCCACCCACACCTCGTTCCGCGTCGCCACAAACGCGAGCATGACCTGCTGCGCCGCTGCGTGGAGGCGGCCGGCACAGGCGCGGGTCAGCGGCGGTGGCGGTCAAAAGGACGTTGTTTGGGGGGGTCTGGGCTCACCCTGCGCGACGAGCGCCACCACGAGCACCCACTTCTCGCCCAGCGCCGCCAGCAGCGGGCGCAGCAGCAGCGTCTGCGAGACCAGGCCGCCCACGCCCACGACGATGAGCACCGCCGAGTTGTCCGCCACGCCGAAGCCCACCTGCGCGCAAGGAGGGCAGCGGGCGGTGTCAGCGCGACCCTCTTGCGCGCACCGGGGGCCGCCATGGCAGGTAGAGGGGAGGGGTGTTTCACTGTTGAAGGCCGGGGGGTCACCTTGATCTGCAGGTACTGCATGATGAGGTCCTGCAGCCCCTCCTGCACGATGCCCACCATCATCATGACCACCGTGAGCGTGAGGAAGAGGCGGCTGCGCATGACGATGGCCCAGGTGGAGGTAAAGCTGCTCAGCAGGCTGCCCACGCCCCGCGCGCTCGCGGCCGCCCGCACCGCCGCCGCCTCCGCCTGCGCGGACGCCCGGGACTCGGCGGTGGTGGACTCGCGGATGCCAAAGGCCGCTGCGGCGCACGCAATGGGGGCCCAAAGGGGGGGGGGGGGGGGGGGGCGGGCAATGAGAGGCGTCACATGATGGCTCAAATGATGGGGCCCGCATGCTTCGTGCCTGTCCCTGCAGGTACCGATACGCTGTCAATAGGTTCACCTAATCTACACGGGTGCCGACGCGCTGATAAGAAACTGCGGTGCCAGCCAGAGGTCATTGCAGGACGAGACTCTATCGGAGCTGGGCCCAGTTCGAGGCTTATTATAGTAAGGGTTCCTACAGGGGCGTCGGCCCCCATGTAGTTCCGCCGGCGCCCGACTCGTGACATTCGGGTCGGGTTGTTTTGTCTCGCAATGATCGTATCATCACCGTCGCGCCGTGAGACAGACTCCCGGTTTGTGTGCCGGGGGATCCTCCCGTGCATGATCGCAAGGCGCGGGCGGCGAGCTTGTCCCACTGGTTTCGGAGCTTTACTGTGATATCTGGACAAGCTGCTCCCGGACAAGCGTGCCGCACCGTCCCTCCTCTGATGGTATACTGGTACGGGTCCCAGTGCGCCCACAGCAGCTCGCAGGGCATAAAGTGTCATACCGGGCTGCCTGCCTACAGGAGGACCCGGTGGATGCCCGTCTGCGTTTGGCCGCTAATGATGCGGAGCGGCCTCTGATTCGCAGTGTTAATATTACTGTTCCCATAACCTATGCTCCGAAACCAATTGACACACGCTTGCCATTGATTCAGGTAGAAGGGGGGGGGGGGGGGGGGGGGGGGGGGGGGGGGTCGCACCCCATGCCACAGTGAGCGCGCCCAGCGCGACGCACAGCCAGGTGATACCGACAATGTCCAGGTGCACGCTGATCAGAGGGCCCACCAGCATCGCGCCCGCCAGGCTGGCGGTCACCTGCGCCACGTCAAGTCCCATGCGGGGGAGAGGGGGGGGGGGGTTTCAGTGTTCAGGCGCTGGTGGCGCGAAGCAACGTGGGGTAGATGGAGAGTGAAGAAGATGGGAGGGGGGGGGGGGGGGTCGCACGAAGCCGATGGTGGGCGCGCGCAGCGAGGGCGGCATGAGGTCCGCTGTGTAGGCGACCGACAGGCTGATCTTGTCCACGCCGTGCGCGCCGATGAGGGCGGGGTACCACCTGGTGGGGAGCGCGGATGGCGGCCGTCAGCGCTGTCGGTGCGGCGGGGTGGCGAGATGGGGGGGCGCAGGGGAGGGGGGGGGGGAGGGGTGATAGGAAGCAAGGGGGGAGAGAGGAGGGGGGCACTACCAGATGAGGCCGATGATGCGGTAGAAGGCCAGCATGAACACCACCAGCGGCAGCACGCCAAACAGGCCCGCGATCTGATCGGGAGGCGGGGCGAGTGTTCAGGGGCGAGCGGGTGGGGACTGCGGCGGCTGCGTGGAAGGATGGAGGGGGAGCGAGGAGCGGGACGGCGAAGGAGGGCCAAAGTAGGGGTTTGGGGGGGAGGGGGGGGGGGGGGGGGGCGCACGATGAGGAAGGGGCGCCGCCCGTACTGGTCGCTCCAGCGGCCCATGTAGGGCGTCAGGAAGAAGGACACGATGGTCATGGACACGAAGGAGGTGATGCTGGAGGCGGTGACGCTGTCAGAGTGCGCGTTCTGAATTGGGAACGCAAGGGGGGCGGTAATTATTAGCGCGCAGGGGGGGCAGCACGCGCTGAGAGCACATGCCAAGCCGCTGCCCGGAAGCGGATGGAAGTGAGCCGGGGCCGGGCTGAGAAAGGGGGGAAGGCGGACCTGGCACGCCATCGGCTCCTCGTGTGGTCGGAAGGACGCGCAGTGCACGGGCGCCCCGTCCGGCGAGCGCCGCATGGCGAAGAACTCGGTGATGATGACGGGCAGCACGGGGATGAGCACCGCAAAGCCTGGGCGCATGCGCAGGGGAGGGGGGGGGGGGGAGGGGGAAGGGTGAGTCCACGCCACACTGGTGGTCTCCACCCAGGGGGCTGGCTGGCGCAGATTGATGCCGCGATAGCCGAGCAAGGGCGGGTGGGCTTGCTCGCGTACCGGGCACTCAAATCTAGCAGCACGATCAATTCGCAGTGTGCGCTTCCTGCTCACTGTTGCGTTCCACTGCACAGTGGTCCCCCCATAGCCTGCAAGTCTATATGGCCCGGCTTGTCAACGGTGCATTATTAAATGCATAAATGTACTGTTACCTATAGCGACTAAAACAATTCAATTATATGGTCGATATATATCCATAAACTGCCACTCCGTTGCCTTGCCGCGCCTTGCCGGTGGGATTGGCCCAGATTACGCTCGGCAAGTGCTGCGCGATACCTCAGCGGCTGCCGCTGCTTCTCCACCGGGCTGGAGCTCGTGCCCAGCCTTTCCCACGTGTGAGCACGCCACGCGAAGCTAGAGCAGGGCTAGTTAACTGTAGCCCCTTCCTCTGGCGGGGCGTCGGGTTTATTATAGCTATGGCGTTCTTTTAACTCAGGTGGGGTTTGGGAGATTACGGGTGAATACGGATATATTGCGGAATACTTTCGGGATACAGAGGAGAGGGGTCGAACCCAGGATGGACAGGACCAGGAACGGCAGGATGCGCCAGGCGCCCGTAGACCACAGCGCGCCCAGCAGCGACGGCTCCGCCTCCGCCTCGGCACGCCCCTCGCCCCCGCCCTCGTCGCCCGCCCCGCCTCCCGGTTGGTCGCTCCGCACTCCCGCGGAGACCTCACGCGCGCCCGCCTCCCCCGCCTGCCGGGACAGCACCCGCGACAGCCCGCGCAGCAGCCCCGGCGCACGATCCAGCGACGACATCCTGGTGAGAGGGGGGCAGCAGCCTCGACGGGGGCGACTGGTGTGGGCGGGTGGCCCCGGGTCGCGCGCGGTCGAGGGGGGAGACGTTTGCTGGCCTGCACCCTACATGCATGCGCTCGTTTGCTTGCGCATATTCGCAGCAAGAGGCGCGCTCGTGATAGCGACCATCCGGCAGTGCTCCGTATCTGGTACCGGTACCGGTGGTGGCGTGGCTGTCGGTACGGGCTGCTCGGCTGGCGCCGCTGCTGCCAGCGCAACCTTCACTATGCGCCACCAGGGAAGGTGCATAATCCTTGTACCGGAGGTGCATATATATGATAACCATGGCACTTCCCCGAGCTTCTCCCGCCATGAAATGGGTTGATAGTCCCAGGAATATGCCAAAACGTGAAGAATTGAGGCTATCTACGCGCCATACCTGACGCCCGTCACCGCGTCGATCTACGGGTATGTCGCCGCTACTACGAGTACTCATATACTCGCGTATCGCGATTTATGTGGCAATATGGTCGCTACTAATTGTCTATTTATTGATGCGTGTCAAGGCAGCGCGGTCGTCGTCGCGCCTATCGTCGCCGACACGCTACTGAAAACTTTGTGGCAGAGGACGACTATCGCAATAGAGTGGATGGTAACGCGACCAACGATAACACTGACGAGCAGCAGGCCACTACGTCACCCGCGGATGCCTTGCCGTGCGCCTGGCGCCTGGGCAGCAGTGCCCCGGGGGTCCTCCCCTTGTACTTGGCGCTCTTCCCTCGTGCGGGTGGGTGACTCCCTAGTTGCTCCAACACGCGCTGTTCTGTCTTTTTCATTTCGCCCACGGCCCGGGACACGACGACGCGCGGTGCACCATGCCGGCCGGCCACAAGCGCGACAGGGACGCGGGCGACGGGGGTAGCCTCGGGCGCGAGGGGCGCACCGCCGTGTGGCTGGACTGCGACCCGGGGCACGACGACGCGATGGCCATCATCCTGGCAGGTGCTCCCCCACTTCCTCTCGTCGAAGCCGGTTGCGGCCGACAGGCCCGGCATCGTCGCCTGGCACCGCCAGACAGCGCAGCGCCCTATCCGGTCCGGCCCACCATCTCCTGTGCGCCACAGACTCCAACGGGTCGTCTGCTGCTTCGCAGGGCACAGCCCATCGCTGCAGGTGCTCGGCATCAGCACCGTGGTTGGCAATCAGACAGTGGAGAAGGTCACCAACAACGCGCTGCGGATGCTCCGCGCCGCCGGCCTGGAGCATATCGGTGAGGGACATCAAGGCAGTGGCCTGGGGGGGGGGGGGGGGGGTATATCTGGGTAAGGCGACAGCCAGGTACCCATTTGGGGCCAGGTGATGCCCTTCAGCTACCCAACGTCTAAGAGCTGATACCATGCCATAAAATCATGCCATATGCCCATGCCCTGCCGGGGTGCGCCTGTACGGGATGTGCTGGCTCGCCCTGCCAACCTCGCCGTCCCTTGATCACCGGGTTGCTGTATATACGTGTACCGGCCATATTTCCAACGCCAAGTTTACGGGTATACGCCGAGTATATACCACTCTGGAATGGACAACCCCCAGACAACCGCGCAGTGCACCTTCTGTGCGCTGCATGCATGCCGTATACGATAACATCTAACTGCCGTATCGGCGGCGCAGGCGCTCAGATGCCTGGGGTGGCGCTCAGCCCTGCCATGCGTGGCGTGGTGTCCACAGCTCCTGGTTTAGCCCCTATTCACTAATAACTAACCCGAAATCGGTGCCACAGTCCCTGGACACATGAGTCCCCGACCCAGCACGAGATATGCCTGTGCAGTGGCGCCGGCGCGCTCCGAGCCCCAGGCCGGCCGATCGATGTATGAATGCGGTTGATCCCACAGGTCGAATTAGCCCGATGAATAACCGGCGAAACACACCGCGGCATGCGACGTGCAGCGCAACCCAGCCTGACCGCACCGCCCGGGGCTCCCTTGCCCATGCGCAGACGTTGTCCAGGGCGCGCACAAGCCGCTCATGAGGGGCGCGGTGAGTGGCCCTTCCCCCCACAAGTGTATTCCCGCCCCTTTGGCCCGGGGCCATGATGGGATTTGCGCATCCCCGGCATTGGTATGTACACATGTCCCAGCACACTGATCCTCCACGCGCTCGCCTCCGCTGGCGGCAGCCGCTCTGCCCCGAGATCCACGGTGAGAGCGGGCTGTCCCCCACCAGGGCGCAGCCGCAGCAGCAGCCGGGGGCCGCGCGCGCCGAGGGCCACCCCGTGCCCCACACGGCGGAGGAGGACCCCGCGGAGGCCTCGCTGCCGCCGCCCCGCAAGGCGCCGCTGGAGGACAAGGCGCCCATCGCCATGTTCCGCGCCATTCACCGATCGTTCCGCGATGGGTGCGCCCCGGCTCCCGGCTGGCACGCCCAGCGCACCTGGAGGGGCGGATGGTAGTGTACCATTTGTTTGGAGTCGCAGGCCACAGGATGGTGAATTGCTTTATACCATCCGGTCTGACATTCCGTCCAATCTTTGTGGTGTATTCTGATGAATCGCCATATACATGCGCTTATTCTCTCTTCGCGCTTGCCGGGGAGGGGCAGTACATCCCAATCACCAAGTGTGATGGGTGTGGCATTCGCTGCGGTGTGGCCGCAGGGGACGCCGCTGCAAGCTGATCTGCACCGGGAGCCTGACGAATGCCGGTGAGCCCTCCCCCCTGCCCGCCGCATGCCACCCATGCACGCGCCGAAATGCGCCGCTGAGAATGCCACTGGCCGCCGACTCGCTTGGCGCAGCCCTGCTGGTGAGCCTGTACCCGGAGGTGGCGGACATGGCGGAGGTGGTGCTCATGGGCGGCGCCATGGGGGTGGGCAACACCGGCCCCGTCATGGAGTTCAACATCCAGGTGCGTGCGGCGCTGCTCTCCCCCCCCCTTCCCCTCCCCTTCTCAACCCCACCCCCACCTGCTTGGCAGTGACGATGCGATCGTGTGGGCAGACGGACCCAGAGGCGGCGTCCATTGTGTTCCAGGCAGGCTGGCCCGTCACGATGGTGCCCATCGAGGTACATTCCTCGGCGCGCACCGAGCACTGCCAGCAGTACATCAGTAGCGCCGCATGCCGCTCCCTAAACACGGCCGGCCCCACTGTCTGCCATCCTACCGACCCCGTACCCCGCCTGGCTCCCAATGACGGGCCGATGACAAGGGATGGGTGACCGCGCGCAGGTCACCCATACCGCCCTGGTGACGCCGGATGTGCTGAGGCGCATCCAGCAGCGAGACACGCCGTTCTGCTCCATCAGTGCGTGCGCCCATCGACCCGTCTGGGCAGAGTCCATTTTGCCCCCCCCCCCCCCCCCCCCCCCCTTTTATCGACCCGCCAACAATGTTTCCAGAAATGCGCCATTCTATTTCTACGGGATTAGCTGTTTCCAGGAATGTGCCATTTTATTTCCGGGAAATCCCGATTTTATTTGCAAAATACATTTCAGAATTTGAAATGACCCCCCCTACCCCCCCCTCCCCCCCGCCGCCCCCTCTGCCTGACATTTCGCCATCGCCGCTTCGCCCCCCCCCCCCCCCCCCCCCCCAACACACTGTCACGACGAGGCGCAGTCTGCCGCTTGCTCCTCTTTTTCCGGGAGACCTACAAAGAGGTCTTTCAGTTTGAGGACCCGCCTCTGCATGACCCCTGCGCGGTGGCGTACTGCCTGCACCCGGAGATCTTCACGGTGTGCCCCCCCTCCCTCCTCGAACTAACCTCATGCGATGCCAACCCGACCAGCCGCCAGCCAAGTACTGGCATGCGGGTGGGGCCTTCTAACTCGGTCCTCCGTCTCAATCCTGGTTGGTGATGGCGTCTCGGCAGGTGAAGCGCATGCGCGTGGATATCGAGACAAAAAGTGACGTACGCCCCCATCAACACGGCGCCATCGCGCGGATGCCCCTGCTTGCCGATACTCGTACCCACCCGTGCGCACGTGCACGTCTATGGGGTACGTGTAGGTTCATGTCAGGTGTAGCAGTGCAAACGCAGGCGTGTCCTCCTTCACCCTCCTCCGCGCTGGTCGCCATCCGAGCATGAGCGTCACCGTGAGCAGTATTATTATTATGCCCCCCATGACTCGGCCCAATTTACCCATACCGTCTACCAGGTTCACGTTACGTCGCGCCTCCTTCACGCTGCGGCGGGTGCGCCTCGGGCGGCCTAGCCTTTGCTCACTACGTGTTATATATATACATGTATATATTATATGTAGTTCATATATATATATATATATATGTATGTTTATATATAATATCAGTTGCCACATGGGGCCATGACTGCTAATCAATTTGCCTGCCTGCCTTCCTGTCCGCCTGCCTGCCAGCTGTCTGCAGGGCAGACGGTGTGCGACATCTGGGGGCAGAGCCAGCAGCCCAAGAATGTGGACGTCGCCACCAGCATGGGCGTCCCCGCGTTTTGGGATCTCATGATCTCAGCGCTGCACAGGGCGGACGACGCCTCGTGCATGAATAAACCTGTGTAGGTTACAATATGTCCTGCAATTCAGAGCAACATTCTTGATAAGCATCAACAGAATGAGGCGTAGTGATTATGCACTGATGGCTGTGAACGTGCAGTGCGCTAACGTCTCATTCACCTTGGATGAAGGCTGTCTACTACCGTGACCACGCTTTGGGTTCGCAGTATCTTACCCCCCATCGCCCCCTCGCGAATTAGAGAGGGAAAAAAAATACACCCCTATTGAAATACATCAGAATACACCGCGACTCCAAACCGGATATTCCGACTCGCGTTGCTGCAGTACAACTCGTTACTTTTCGGACCGCCTGGGGATCCAATTAAATGTTGCGGTATTCCATGCGTGGGAATAGCGCCGTCGTCGCGCGCGGATTCCCAGCTACACACCTGTACAAAGGATTGCAGTGCGCGCAGCCAGCCGGGCATCGTCACATAACAGTCGCAGGCCCCAGCACAGTGGCTCCAACCGCAAGAGCAGGCGGCGGTTTTCGGCGTGCCCAGCTTGCAGTATGCTCCGCTGGGCGGCACTCATTGGACGCGCGCGCAGTTATTACTCAGACGAACGATAGCATCGCTTGACGTTACTACCATCAATGGAACATATGTTATGAGTTGGTTTAGCCGACAGCTGCCGACTTGAAATCCCATTCTTCAATAGGCGCGATCGCTAAGACATCGCGCCTTTCTCATCTCTCTCAAGCCCCCATCTGCCGCGCCCGCCGCGCGGGGTGGTGGTACTGGTGGCCCAAGGGGCGCGGCCACCGCTGACTGTTTCAACTTTAATTCTAAGAAGTGCTGCAGTCAGTTTTCGTTCTCAATTTTGCCCAGTGCATGTCCCGGCGGGCCTAAATAAATACCAGGTGCGTGTCCTATACAGCGGTGCCCGTTTCCTGCTTGTGGATGGGCAGCAGCGGCATTGACAACGACGGCAATTCATCATTTCCATTATCGATGCCGTTTAGAAATCGGAAAAATGAAATGCATCTATTTTGTAGACGCTAGTAGTACGTACGTTAGTTAGGAATACGAGCGGACGCGCACGCGTACCGGTGCCGGTGCCAGTACTCGTATTCATTTCTGCTGGAAGTCGGTGCGCGCATGCATTTGTACTCGTAGGCGTATTAATATAATCGTTAAGCCGCTCCTCCAGCAGCGTGGTTTGTATGACATCTGGGGCTCCCACGGCGTGTGGGAGAGCGCAGCATACAGACCGCGCGCTGCCACTGCGACATTTGATAAATATGAGGGGAAATCGCAAAACAGGGTGTAATATGACCTTTCAGGAACTTAGCAGAACGGGATGGAACCGCGGTTTTTGCAAAACATGGTGTTAGTAGTGGAAAATTGTAGAGGATACGGCCGCTGCAGCACGGGCTCGGCAAGCATCCGACGGTAATACAAGTGTTACCCATTTAGTAGATTAGCCAAGTCGGGTGCGCCCTAACACGTGGATGTCGGGAATCGTGCGGTGATTAGATCGACTAGCTAGGACGAAGTGTTGGCTAAGGGGGCGCACCTTCCACTTGAGTGGAGGTCACTAGCCGCGCGCGATGTCGCTAAACTAGTAAAGGCATCGGTGTGGGCGCGTTACGAATCGTCGGCAGCGTTAGCCGGTACTAACACCGGGGTATATACGTCCAGGCGTTGTATGCGTCAAATCCGTTGCCACAGTACGGTGCGGGTGTCCCCGGCGCGGGGGTAAGTTATGGCCGGGCTGATAATTACGCACGCGAGTCCCGCTGCCCGCCGATTGGCTCCGATTCATCCCATGCCTGAGCGGTTCCCTGAACCTTCCCATGCATGTGGTGGTAGGGAATATGAGACTATCGAACATATGTTGGTGGAGTGCCCGCGCGGTGGAGGTATAACCGTCATAATTTGGGGTTGTTATTTATTCCGGAGTTAATGGATTTTATCAATAGTCAGGTTAATGCGTCAATAACACCTGAGGCCTTAACTGCCTTTGTTTTGGGCGGGGTCCCTCCCTTCACGGCGCCTTGGATTTGGGCAAAGGGTTTTTTTTTATTTCCAACTATGGCGTCGTGCCCCCCCCCCCCCCCCCCCCCCTCACATTGCCATTTTGTTGCACATGTATCGCACTCCCGAAATGCTTTGCTCCGCGGGATGGGACTTGCCCCAACTCGCATTTCTCGAATGGCCTGACGCCCAAACGGGTAAGGCGGACCTTTCGACGTGGTCAGTGCCGGGTATTTTGATGGCAGTGTTTTAGACGGTGATCCAACAGTGTTGGAAATTCTATCACTGGCCTTCAATTAGTCGTGCAGAATGCTTCGGCACTGTGCTTATCAAATTAAAACGGAGCATCGCCTACCTAAGTTTTTCCCTTAATCTGGATCGCTGCCTAAACGGCCGTCCTGAGACGCTGCAAGGGTTCACTGTTGCCACGCCTGTCCCGGGGACGAAAAAAATATTAGTCGCTCCTTCGCGACGGGTAATACCCGTGCTGGTACCTGGTAGCGTACCATTGCGGGTAACCCCCCCCCCCCCCCCCCATCCCCCCCCACCGGTACTGATATCCATAACAGCAACATCGACTGGCGGCATCATAGGCACAGCGCCGGGAATCAATGATCAGACATCACTAGTCGTTAGGAGGTTCTTCGGTAGGGGTGAGGTGTGGACCCTGGCGAAAGTTGGCGGGATGCTGCGCTGCCGTGGCGAGGCGAATCGTCAGGCGGGCGCCCACCATATGCTACAATTTTCCACCCCCCGTTTTCATCGATGTCACCCTGCAATTTTCCACTACACCCCGTTTCTAGCGACTAACCTGTTTTGCAAAAACTGCAGTTATTCCACCCGGTGCTGCTGCTGCTAAAAAGTGTCAAATTTACCTTTTCCCGCCCCTTGGACAGGACTGGCTAAAAATTGCAACCTGATTATTTTAATTGCAATTTTCCCAATAATATGTAATACTAGGCGGGGTAAAGTAAGGCCAGTGAGATTTAATTGTCGGTTTTAGGGTCCTTTTCTGGCCGAAATCGGGGGGGGGGGGGATTTATTCAGTATAACCCCGATAATTGTGTAGCCAGTACATTGGCAGTACTTCCCAACCGTACTGCAACCGGGCCAACTAGTATTGTCGCGCACGAACGCAGAGTACCCAGGGTAAGTATACTTACGTGAGCTAGGTGAAAAAGGCGATATCGGAAGATTATCACGCAGAGTAAGTACCCGGTACCCGTAGTGTAGGTACGTACGCGCCGCCACCGCCGCGCCGCTGCATGCATCTGCACGCATACCGGCCGGTGCGCAATGGATGCCCTGAGCAGCAAACACCATTAAACCAACATGTGCCAGTGTCTAGCGCCGGAGGTAGGGTCCGTAAGCGGCCGCGTCGTCGAGCTAATACCAACGGCGCGATGGCACGCAACGCCAACTGCACTGTGAAAGTGGCCGCGACCTGGGATGGCAGGCTACGCGGTGGGCGGGCACCGCTGGATGTCTTTGACGAGCACTGGCTACAAGCACACACTTGCTACGAGCTGATCCAGCATGTGGCGAAGGACATAGACCCGGAGTTGTCCTTTGACCTCGTGGAGCAAGTGACGATGGTGTGCGTGGAGCACGAGGACATAGTCACTGGCTCCGGGCGAAAGCAACGGCGGCCCTCAGCCAGCGTCACCGCCAACCGTTTGCTGCACGTGAACGTACACGATGTCATGGAGGATGTGCCCACTAGGCACTTCCAATTCGAGGTCGCCCTACAGGTCATAAGGAGGACAGGAAAGACAAAATCCAATATCTGCCCCTCACGGAGTCAATGAGGAGGCCATTCACAGGTGAGCACCAGCCGTCCCTGATTGCGCGTGCAAAGGCCCGGCGTCAAGCAACGCACAGTGCTACAGGCAGCGGGAACGGCCGTGGCTATGGCCGTGGCCGTGGCCAGGGCGGACGGGGTAGTGTTGCTCGCGGCCGTGGCGGCATGCTACTGCTGCTGCTACCCAGCATGCACAAGAAGCAACTGCAGGAGCGGCACACATTGAGACGCTGGAATCCATGATTCACATCATTCCCAACAAGAAGGATTTCAGCATTGGCAAAGCTGCCAACATCAGGGGATTGGTTCTATGCAACAAGCCGAAATCCAGGAAGCAAAGGTGCATCTACTCGCACAAGGCGCCTTCCACCATGCAGCATGCTGCGCGATTCACTGCGCACGAGGAGTCTGCATGCAGGTGCTGGCCATGTGCCCATTTGCCTGCCTGTTGCATATTATTTTTTCTTACTTTGCAATTTTGCATGTTAATATATCCCTTGACTGAGTTCTTTGCCATTTGGTGCAGGGTGCTAGCTACTCAAGCATTGCATGGCGTCATGGCTTCCGACGCATATGTCGGTGTTACGCAGCCATTGGACCAAGATCACCCCTTGCACAATGTGTTTGTGTGTGACAGCCAACTTACAAGTGGTGGAGCTCACATTCTACAGCATTGGCAACGAGCGCCGCAAGACCTATGATGGGGACGCCGATGTCATTGTCGAGCCAATGCTATGTGCACTGTGTGCTGGCATGTCAATGGATCCAGACGGCGCCTTCATTGATGACAAGCTAGCAGCGGTATTCACCACGCCACTGTGTATTTGCCAGACATGCCTAAATAACAATGAGAAGTATTATGCTAGGGGCTATCAAATGGCAAGCAACTGCTTCGTGCACTAGAACTGGAAAGAAGGCGCGGGGCAAAAACCTGAGCCACCGCCGGCAGAGTAGCGGACAACTAGATGTGCTGAGCAATGCCTTTGTATTGTAGCCATAAACCACTGTAATAATGTGGTTTCAGCTCTTAATTCCCATGAGTGTACATGCACAGTCTTACGCAAATGTAGGTTGCTACTGAACAAACCGGCGCTTACAACGCAGTTTGCGTGCTGGCAGTAGGGTGCACAGTACTTTAAAATAGAACATTACCCAGCTACAGAATCTCTGGAGGGGGGGCTCAAATCAGAGGGGGGGGGGGGGGGACCTAAAACCGACAATTAAATCTCACTGGCCTAAAGTTCGCCCCGGGACGTCGGCCGAAGCCGCCCCAGTACTTGACCTCTTGCGCCAACTGCAGTCGCAGGTCTGGCATAGCCCGTAAGGTTAGAAGGTTTAGACCATTGCCTCATTGGAACCCCGACGGGCTAATGCATCAACCGGGGAAATCCAGGACACGCCGGGACGATATATTGCCGAAAATGCATCGGCCAGGAATCGAACCCGGGTCTCTCGCGTACGAGACGACCGCTCAGCCGAGCGGACAAGGGATGTACTCCTACCCTCACTTGTACCTTGTAACTAGGCGGGGTACTCGTACAGCCGTACAGGTACGCGGGCGGGGTGAGCGCTCGCCGGTCGCGGCAGATGTCGCCGGTCGCCACATGCCGCCGAAAAAAAACCCGTCCCGTAGGGACGAAGTGTCCAGACGACACAGCAGCAGGCAAGCGAGCCCGCGTGAGCCTCGGCGCCAGGTACCATTCAGCAGCGGCACGCTACCCGCAGCAAATCCTGGTAGGGTCCCCTGCTCCTCAGTGCCACAAGAGCCTCTCGCCGCCGGCTGTCGGTTGGCGCCCCTCCTCCGACCGTTTCATCCGCGTCGCATGTGAGTACGTACCTTGCGAGTATACATGTACGAGGCGTACACCTCTTCGGCGGAGCCAGGCGACCCCATGCCGACCCAAGCCCCCGAGGGGTCCCGCCAAAACTCAGCCTGGGGAGCGTGGCTCTCTATACCCCACATATGCACACCCCACACGTCGTCGCCCTCTGCACGCCGCCCCGGCGATCTGCCGGCCGGCGGTCGCAATGACGGCTCGCTGGGTGCGGCAGGTCGCGATGCCGCCGTGTGGGTATTCGCACGGCCATACCACTCCCCCCCCCCCCCCCCCCCCCACACACACACACCAGTGTTGGACAGTCAGGCTTGCCGGCGCCTTGCGGCGGTTGAGAAACCTCGGTATGCAGCGGCTCCAGCGGCGGGCTCGTGATATGGGCACCCAAGGCGATTTTGTTGGCGTATCATCGTGTGCGAGAACGGGGAAGAGAAGGGGGGCAGTAAAAGAGGGGGGCGAATTAAAGAAAACGAACAAGCGGAGTTTTAATGCGCACACATGGTAGCTTTAAGTGCATCTGGCGGCTCCGCTCACGCTGACACGATGGATTGTTGGCAGACACGACACCCCCTGAGCGGCGGAGCTCGGTGGCGCAGGTAGGAAGCAGAGGGGCGAGGCAGGCGAGGCGGCGCAGCTGGCCGCATCGCCGCGATGGCGATGGACTGGCGGTACTGGCAGGAGCGCGACGCGCCCGCGGCGGAGACAGATGTCCTGCCGGCGGCAACGCCTCTCGCGAAGCACCTCCTTGCCTCTCCGGGCAACCTTGACTACGCTGCCCCGGTGGGCCACCTGGTAGGCGCCCGCATTCCGACGTGCCAAAGCGTCCCTTCTCCACCCATCATGTGTGGTTGGGCCTATACTGGTGGTGGTGTGTGTAGGAGGGGGGCGGGGGCATGTTTGAACGCTGCGTCCCTGTGCACAGCGGTCGCCGCTGCGGAGCTCCGCCCGCAAAGGTGGCTCCCTCCCAGGCGCCAACGGGTCCCTGGAGAGCAACCTGGCGCGGCGGGAGCGGCTGGTCCCCGGCACGGGCGAGCTGGGCGGCAGCCCCGGCTTCCTGCCCGCCATCGGCTCCCCGCACAGGGCAGGCTACGGCAGCGGCAACATGCACGCGCCCCGCGAGCGCGCCTCGCACTGGCCCTCCCACAGCTATGCGCCGCGCGGCGACCTCCACTTGCCCGGCGAGGGCGCGCTGACGGCGTCGACGTACCGCCTGGAGGGCTCCATCAGCGAAGGGCGCGGCCTGGGCGGCAGCACCTACCTGCACAGCACCACGGGTGGCTCCCCCGACCACGACACGCTCATGATGACGGCCAGCCTAGAGCGGGCGGCGATCAAGGTAAGACTCCCCCCCCCTTCCCGGGCTGCCCGACCTCATGGTGGAGGGAGCTGGGGATGTAGATTGCATTACAGACGTGCGCACTCTTGCCGGTGCCACAGCCCGTAACAATGGCACGGCGTGTCGATTTTAAGTAATGATTAGTGTGCTAGGAAACACGCTGGCATTGCCGATGAGTAGCCCTGCCTATTCAATCCCTCGCTTGCATACCCGACACCTCCCTCATGTGACCCCCGTCCTGCGAGAAGCATGCGGCAACGGGGGGTTGGGCTAACCCGGTGGCGTGGAACTGATGCCTTGCGGTGCTGCGCAGGCCATCAAGGCCCGCGAGGACATCTTGCAGCGCGTGGCGCAGATGTGCTACAAGCTGGATGCCAAGGTGGCCGCCGCCATGGGCTACCTCTCCACGGTGGTGCCTGCGGTGCGCCTCTTCTTCCGCATGGTGGCTACGCTGCGCATGCGCACCGTCGAGGTGGTGGAGAACATTGCCGCGTGGCACCGGGCGGGCGACAGGCGGCGGCCCTTCATCTGGCAGGTGCGTGGCGGTCGTGATGAAACGAGGGCGCAGCTGGGGGGCGGAGAGAGTGAAAAGGGGGGACCGTGGGAGCGGCAGCCTCAACAGATTAGGGTGCAAGTTTGGCAATAATAAATACAAGAGAATCGAAATTGAAATGTGTTGATAGGTTGGATTGTGTGAAAGAAATCTGACTAATGCATCTCAGTGGTATTGCGAATCGATTTTGGAAAGCACTAAGTACATTGTTTCAGATTGTCTCGCCCCGTTTATTCTGAGAAAGTACGCGTGCCTTGTTTGAAAACATACAGCGATACCAGGAATGCGTACCAATGCACAACGATAAGATCACGCTTACGATTACTATTGCGCGCTCATATAGGCGCTCCTTATGGTATCGCATCGGATTGGATCGCATTGGATAGTGATCCTTATACGGTAGCGACATGTAGCGAGTATGGTAAATAAGGGTGTATACTACGTGTTGTATATGTATACTGGTGAGGACTGCACAAGAATCCAAATCAAGTGTGCTAGACATGAAGGATTACCAACTTCTTATCTCAGCTAAACAGTCTACCGCGATGGAACTTCAGGAGTATAATAAGAAACTAAATTACTGCAGAATAAAATATAAATTAAAAACGCAAAGAGGTTGGCAAAACATGGTCAGGTTGCCAGCTACGCGCTAGTATATTTTATGTTTATATCCATGTCTATTCAGTATGATTATCGACTCTCAATTGCCTGGCAAGGGGGGCGCTCCTAGCACAATGGCAGATCGATACCGGAACATGTGACTGGGTTCACGAATCGCACAATGATGGAATTGTGTTGCACCGTCAAGTATGAGTGTATATATAAGGTTTACTCTTATAGGTTTCCCAATGAAATAGAATGCTTTTTCCTTTGCGCAGGGGTCAAAAACAGTAATAATAGCGAACCAAAAGCACGGTTATTTACTGATAAGATACACATACATATATTGATACCTTATTGTATCGAATGTGCCTTGCTAGTATTGCGTGCAATACATGCCCTTGTTAAGGGATCATTATTGCAGGTTATTCCTTGAATCCTCCCGCTACACCCGTAAAATTCTCGAAATGTATTCTTCAACTCTGCGCCCTGTGATCTGCAGGGCGAGGATTATCTGCGCCGCATGGGCCCGGACCTTAGCTTCCTGCACGGCGTATCCTGCCTGGCGGTACGCCTCCCAGCTAGCGCACCCGACGACACGGACCCCTTCCTCTCGACCGTGACGCCGGACGGCATCCCGTTGGACGAGTCCACGGCGCGCATCGGCAGCTCGCGCAAGAGCGGCGAGTGGCACCGTGTCGCTGCCGCGCGGCGCATGCTGCAGGCGATGCTTCCGCCGCCGACGCCCGAGCCGATGCCGAGCCCAGCTGCGGGCAGGACTCGGCTGGCGCCCATCCCTGACGACTCGCCTGCCGGCTCGCCGCGAGCTGCCGCCGCCCGCCTCGCGCCAATGTCCCCCGGCACGAAGCTTGGCGCTCTGTCGCCACGCCCTCCGTTGTCATCGCGCGAGCGCCTCGGCTCCCCGCGGATATTGCCGGCCGTCAGCCCCGCGCCCGCGCCCGCGCCCGCGCCCGCGCCGGCTTCTGCCGGCGACACGGCCGCCGGCGGCGACGATGTCGACGAGGAGGTGGTGCCAGCTGCCGATTCGCTGTCGGGCGACGACGGCTGGCCGCTCTCGGCAATGGCAGTCGAGCCAGCGGGGAGCGAGATCGCTGAGGAGGGCGGTGCCTCCGATGGAGAGCCGTACGAAATCGGGTTGCCGGAGAGCATGGTCGCGATGGCCATGGCGCATGCGATGGGGGGCGCAGCGGCACAGTCTGACCCTGCCGTATCGGCGGGGGAACTGCCTTTGCGCGAGCCGTCGCTGAGCGCAGCGCTTGCGGCAGCCGCCGAGGAGGAAGCGGCTACCACAGACGGTATAGAAAAGCCGGCCACCGTCGCAACCGCCGCCGCCAACACAGCACTCGACGCCTTACTTGACGAGGTGGATAGCGTCGACGGCGAGACGGCGGAGGAGGACAGCGTCGCAGTTCTCCCGACGAATGGGGTCGATGAGATGGCTTCTGAGGCGGAGTCCGCGGTGTCGGCGCAGGTGGAGGCTGCAGACACTCCAGCGGCGGTGCGGCTGGAACTATCGGTGGGGCGGGTAGATTCTCAACTGGCGGCAGCGTCGCTCCCGATTGCGGCGAACGGGTACGTCATCCTCAGTCTGTCGGAAGTCGACGCCGCAGAACAGCAGCAGATCGAGCAGCGCCGTGCGTCTCTGCCCGCGGTATCGCCGATAAGGTCCGGCAAGCGAGTGTCGGTGGCAGATGCGCGTGGCCCATCCATGTCATCGTCTAACGCGGTGTCGCTGGAGGTGACGGTACTGGAGGAGCCTGCAGCCAAGGCGGCGGCTCCTCGCCAGTTTGCGTCAGTGTTGTCGATGAAGCCGGTGCGCCCCGCGCGATCGTCGCGGAGGGCGTCGCGCGCCGACTCGCGCACCCCGCGCCTATCCACCACTTCGGCCAGAAGCCTTCAGTCCTTCAAGCACCCGGTGCAGCTCCAGCTGTCGGTAAACCAACTCGCAGGAGACTCGGCCGCCGTCGACGATGTACAACTGTTGCCGACGACGACTTCATCCGAGCCACCGCTGGCGCTGTCCGTCGAGCTGCAACCTACCGGCATGGAGGCAGCCCCGCTGCGCCTTGTGGTGCTGTCGACTGCGCTGCCAAGGCGCACCGTCGCTCTCGCGCTCGATGTCGACGCGGAGGGAGTGGTGTCGGCAGCCCTCGCCGTCATCGCTGTCTCGTGCGAGGCAGTACGTGGCGCCAACAGCACCCCAACCGGCGGCGAGTCGCCCGTGCGCGTCAAGCTGACGGTGACGGAGGATGAGAACAAGAGCCTGGACGATGCCGCGGCAGTGTTTTTCGAGTCTGCCTCGGACGGCGACGACGACGGGGATCGCCAGTTTGCGGAGGAGGGCGACAGCCACGCCGACTCGAAATCCGAGTCGTCGGCGTCGGAGAAATCGCCCTGGCAGGCGGTGACGTGGCACCAGCTGTCGCGGGTGGATACCACGGTGCAGCGCGCCGCAGCGCAGGCGGCCGAGCAGATCCGGAGCGCGGGCGCGGGTGCCGCAGCTGCCCTGGAGCTGCTGCGCAGTGCGGAGGAGGCAGGCGACGAGACCAGCCCCGACGTGGCGCTCGCGGCCGTCGTGGCGGGTGTGGCGCTGCAGGTGGAGGGCGATTTGGCAGGCGCGCGGAGCGCGCTGCAGCACAGTCTCAGCCTCCACCGCGCCTGGCTCGGCCTCGGCAGCACCGCCACCGCGGCGGTGCAGATTCTGCTGGACGCAGTGGCGCTGGTCACGCCCAACGAGATCGGCCTGTCTCCCGAGAGGAGCCGATCGCTGCTCGCCGCCGCCACCGCCGAGTCCGGCCCCGACAGCCTCCGCGTCGGCGAGCTCGCGGCGCGCGTTAGCTGGCTGCTCTACCTGGGCGGGCACACCAACGAGGCGGTGGCCGCCATGGCGACCTCGCGGCGCGTGCTGCACGCGTGGCACGGCCCGGAGCACTCGATCGTGGAGGCGACGGAGGGGCTGCTGCGGCAGATGCAGGCGGGCAGCGTGGTTGACGTGGTGGCGCCTGCGGATGAGCCGGCGCCGCAGCGCAGCTCGAGCGAGGTGCCCCGCCCCCTCCCCCTCCCCCCCCTCCCTCTCGTCTGTGTTCACAAACTCGACAGTGCGCGATATTGAAACTCGCGATGTATCAAGTTTCAATTGATACCTCAAAACGAGTCAATTTTCCATATCGCGTGAAAAGATTTGTATAATAATATTTCGAATATCAATTGTTGAAGATCGGCATCATTTCGATTTCTGTCAGATTGTTACATTCTTTCCTGATGACAAAGGTATACCTCTATAAAACTTATTACGCGCGTTCGACGGTTGATACAGAAATCTGTTGGCATGCAAAAGCACCGCGCGGCAATCGGCGTCTCGCCCTTGACAAGACACACTGCCCAAAAGTTGAACAGCCCCCTCCCCCCCCCCCTGCTGGACTGGACCAGCCCAAACAAATTGGATGGTGGCATCAGAAAGTACATTGACTGGACGTTCACTGTTGCGCACAGGCGGGCGAGCCAGGTGCGCTGGTGCGCGTGCGGCTGAATGTCCGCCGGACGCCCAGCTCCAGAGGGTCCCTGAGCCGCACCGTCAGCGCGTGCCGCGTCCCCACGACGTGGCACCAGCTGCAGCGCGTGGACACCACGCTGCAGCGCACGGCGGCGGTGGCGGCGGAGGCGCTGGCGGAGGGTGGCGCGGCGGGCGCGCTGGCGGCGCTGGAGGACGCGGAGCGCGAGGGGCCGTACAGCCCGGAGGTGGCCATGGCGGCCGCGGTTGCTGGCGTGGCGCTGCAGGTGCGCGCCCAAGACCGCGCCGCGCCGCGCGCCGCCCCGGTGTTGTCTTTTTAGTATTGTATTTTATGATGCTAATAAGTCATTTAATGATGTATATAATTTAATGGTATATAACGATACGGCGCTGACATTTTTCAATATAATATCATAATAACGTCACTGTTTATTCACCATTCTATATAGATATTGTATCATGGTACCGTCATAGTCGAAATAGCTATAGCCACCATTGATAGCACATCAATGCCGTTTTCAAACTCTACATTCTTCATTATGCTCCTTATTTTCATATTTGTATAGTGATATGCTGTAAAAGGTGCTACAAATGCATGCATGAGGATGACATTTGTGCTTGAATTTCCTTTGCACATTTTTGGCAAAGAAATATGTATGACATAAGCAGTGGAAAGGTGGTAAAACCTTGGGCGACATATGTAGACCATGTAAGATGTCCTTACATTGTCGCCGAGTAAACTCTTAGTGTACACCATTCCATTAAATATACATCCTCGCATCACCGTAATAGATTGACTACTACTACTGCCGCCTCCGCCATCGCCAGGTGATAACTAGTGGTTCGTCGCACGTCAGTAACGAGGGTACACCTTGCCACAAAGTATTTGAAAAGAAAATGAGATGTGGGATACGACTCATTATACCCATATTGGCGAGTATGTAATACACCACAAAAGTCCGTTTACAGTAGTGCATAAACGCTCAATTCCGATGGTGACTGCATGCGCTGACTTTTGTTACAATAATAAAATGAACATTGTAACATGTGTTGCAGTAACGCTAACTTATATTACACCAATCCACAAAATGCACATCGTCCCAGCATGCAACACATGCTGATGTACTGATGTATGTACTACCTTCCTTCATACATAGGCTCACAACAATACACTTTTCACGAAGCTGTGATACAGCATGGCCCTCCTGGCGTGGGGCACATACGTCCCACGAGGCAAATATGCAATACACCGCTCCACAAACTTGCCACAATCCGTGAGCACTGAATCCCTGAGTTTGCTGCCGTCTACCAGGTGGAGGGCGACGTTGCCGGCGCACAGCACAAGCTGAATCACAGCCTGAGCCTGCACCGCGCCTGGCTGGGCCTGGGCAGCACCGCCACCGCGACTGTAAAGATCCTGCTGGACTCGCTGAAGCTGCTGGGCCCAGGGCAGCACACGCTGTCGCCCGAGGCCGCGCGCGCGCTGCTGGCGGAGGCGCAGGCGGCGGCCGGGCCGGACAGCCTCCCCGTGGGTGAGGCGGCGGCGCACGCCAGCTGGCTGCTCTACCTGGGCGGGCACAGCGAGGAGGCTGTGGGCCTGATGCGCCTCGCGCAGCGCGTGCTGCATGCCTGGCACGGCCCGGAGAACGCAATGTCGGAGGCAGTGGCGGGGCTGCTGCGCCAGATGCGCTCCGGCAGTCTGGACAACGCGCTGGGGCTGGTGCACGCCGCTGAGCCGGAGGCGCCACCGCCGCCAGCCGATGCCCCGCGGCTGCGCGCCACGCTGACTGTGGTGGAGCCTACACCAGAAAATGCGCATCGGGAGGTGAGGGACTTCACCCTCCAGGTAAGGGGCACTGATAAGGGGCATCAAGGGCTTTTGATCCCCACTACCGCACGCGGACTGAGGATAAAGCAAAGCTCGTCCTTTTGGTCTTTTATTGCGGACCTGACATAATTTTCAGGAAAAATAATAAAGGGCGTTTATAACAAAAAGGCCATAAGAAAGGAGCATTGACCTAGCTAGATGCACATTACGCGGGCTTTAGCACCATCAAACGGATCCGTCACGTGATGTAGGAACCTTTGATGGCGTTACATCAACGTCATTTCGCGCGTATTTGCGATGCTCAGCCACATCCGTGTAGCCGTGCAGTATTCATCCCAAATAAATCCGCAGTACTCGGCTTTAATTCATACATTACACTCCGATGGATACTCCATCACCTGAACTGTTGCGATCATCAGTACTCGTCGATCGCCGTAGTGCTCGTAGTGCTGATGAAATAGTAACGGGTATCCGTACTTGTCCGCACGGGAGACATTCCCACATAGGGGTACAATACCTGCTGATGTACCACATGCTGTACCTGCAGATTTCAAGTGTCGAAAATGCAGTATTCGAATAATCAGAATTGACAATCTTATAATGAATCAAACTGATTTCTATTAATGTACATAAATATAAGTATTCCTCCCTGGGGCGGGAGGATGCTTGCGCATCACATAGTGGGCATCCTAGTGGGCAGTTATTGACACACCTATCTGAACCGCTGATAAACAAATGAAAACAAAGATCTGCAAGAAAGATTACATTAAGGATTAGTCACCTATACTAATAGTGGACTGTTTAGTAAGTAATGGCAGAATGGAATAGCAGAACTAATTTACATTCGTGGCTCCCCTGATTAACACTTTTGAGGGTTAAGATAATCAGGTTTCGCGGTCCGTGTTGCCGTGCAGCTCCGGTCGCGGTGTGTTGCTGAGGCGGTGTCGTGTCTGCAGGCGGAGGAGGGCGAGACGGTCCGTGCTCGGTTGGTCGTGCTGGGCTCAGCTGGTGCGCCCTACGGGGCGACCGCGCCCTCTGCTGCGGCGCCCGGGCTCGGCGTCTCCTGGCAGCAGCTGGCCGGCGGCGCGGCGCTGCAGGCGGCGCCCGCCCCGGTCGCGCAGGCCTTGGCGGCGCTGAAGGCCGCGCGCACCGGCGGCCCCGACACCCCCGCCGTCGCGGCCGCTGCGGTCGCCGCCGCACTGGCGCATCTGGCCGCCGGCGACCCCCCTGCGGCGGCGGCCCGGCTGGCCGACGCGCTGCGGCTGCACACTGCCTGGCTCGGCCCGGCGGCGCCCGCGACGCTCGCGGTGGCGATGATCTGCGGCGCGGCGCAGCTGCCGGCCGCGGCGGGCGCAGCGCCGGCGGTGGGGCCTGGCACGGCTGCGGCGGGGGAGCGCGAGGCGGCGGCGGGCTGGCTGCTGCACGCGGGCGGCCGCGACCGTGAGGCGGAGGCCCGGCTCGGCGAGGCGGCTAAGTTGCTGGCCGCCTGCTGCGGGGCGGACAGCCCGCAGGTGAGGAAGCGGGCCCCCCGGCAGGCCCCCGGCACCGATATCCGGCACTGCATCTCGCAGACTCTCCGAAGAGTTCCATGTTTGGCTACTGCATCCCGCACACTTTCATATCCGTATACACAGCATCAGTTCATTGTCACAGCCGCGCCAACCTTGACAAGTTGGGTGGTTTTAAATACGTGTCTGCTAATATATGCTACGGCGTACAAATTTATACCCAGCGCGATATACAAACAGTATCTTATACTTGCAATATGATATCTATAAAAAAGGCTATCTGAATGTGAATCTAACTGCGGTAGCGGAGTCAAACAGTTGTATATAAGAGTGGTAGATAATTATAATATAACTATGGTGACAAGTGTATGTCCAAATTACAACACAATGTAAAGCCACCGGCAGTTTCAGTAGACAGTGTCGCATTTATTATTGTGCACTGTGATTATTGAACTTATGGGCTTATGTATAATGCAATTGCCATATAGCACAACACGATCATGCGGCGGTGGCATGGCGCGGTTTGTATCCCGCGTTGCCAAGGATCGGCGAGCAGACTGTCCATGGCACGACCTCATTGCAACAAAATACTGTGCGCATGTTGGCGCTCTCTGCGTCGCCATTAAGATGCATCATAATAATACCGGATAGCATTCATGTCAGGGAATGTAGCAGCTGTGCTCACAAAAGGTGTATATTGGCTCCATCCTGTACTCAGCTATGAGCGGGCTCTGGGTGCGGTCTCGGATATGATCTCTTCCGGGCGTCGGAATCCTCGCTGCCCACTCTCTGAGGCGACATCCGCTGCCGCCGTTCTTTGTGCGCAGGTGGGCGCGGTGCAGCTGCTGCTGGCGGCGGTGCAGCCTCCCACGCTGCCGGCGCTGCCGGAGGAGGGCGACGAGGAGACGGCAGCGGTGCTTGAAATGGAACTCGCTGACGCGGCCGAGGTGACGACAGCAGAGGTGCCGCTGCTGGTCGAGTCGGGTCGAGTCGAGGCGGCGACGTCGGAGGCGCCGCTGCTGGTCGAGTCGAGCGGAATCGAACCTCCTGTCATCGCCGTCTGGGAGAACGCCGTCACGTGGCAGCAGCTAGCGGCCGGCGCCCCGCTGCAGGCGATCCCGTCCGCAGGACCACAGGCGCTAGCCGCGCTGGCCGCTGCGCGCGTCTCCGCGGGTCCCGACAGCCCCGCCGTCGCTGCCGCGGCGACCGCGGCCGGGATAGCGCTGCTGGCGGAGGGCGACCGCGGCGCCGCGCAGCGCGAGCTGGCCGAGGCGCGCCGGCTGCACGCCGCCTGGCTCGGCCCGCTGGCGCCCGCCACGCTGGCGGTGGGGCTGCTGGCGGAGTCGGCAGAGGGTCCGCGCGCACCGGGGCTGTCTGCGGGAGCCGCCGCCGAGATGGTGACCGCCGTCAGGGCGGAGTCAGGCTGCGACAGCGAGGCGGCGGGGCGGGCCGCCGCGGCTGCCGGCTGGCTGCTGCATGCTGGCGGGTCGGAGACAAGCCAAGCTGCTGCGGACTTCCTTGTCGACGCGGTACGGGTGGCGACCGCCTGGCATGGGCCGGCCAGTCCTCAGGTGAGAAGCCGTGTCGGGTTGGACGTGCTGCGGTTGCGAATGCACTATAACATGTGCCATCCTGTTGGCTTTCCGGGGGCAGCGGAGCCCCGCGGGGGGGGGGGGGGGGGGGGGGGGGAGGGGGATAAAGAACACCAACTACACTTCCCCTTCCTGCTGGCGCGTTTTTCCCGTCAGTAATTGAATGGATTCTGTTGACATACTATGAACTCGTGGTGGATTGAGGGGATAGTTTACATCGATGAGCGCATCAGTCGGCCGCCTGGGGGCTGTATTAATTGAACTACGGGTTCATAGGGGAATCCTGATATAAATAATGTCTTTCATCATTCACACGTTGGTGATGTGCAGCCTTGCTGGAATCTGGATCAGTATAAACGTATATAATACGACACGAACACTTAAGCCCGGCGCGTTTGAATGGCACATGAGGGGTTTTGCGGCCCCGGGACATTTAATATGCTGTACTATTTAAAATACGTTTATTATCCTGGCGCAAATAATGGGTGGTCATGCATGCCCCTTTAAAAACGAGATGCAGCACCTTGGAAACTCTGTCTTTGTACCCATTATGCATTTTTTTTTTCGCCCCCGGGACAGGACTGGCACCAGTGAAACCCTTGCAGCGTCTCTACGACGGCCGTTTAGGCAGCAATCCAGTTACGGAAAGCCCTGGGTAGGCGACGCTCCGGTATAGTCATCAAGCAAATGCATTACCCATTATGTACCCATTATGTCTTTGTACCCATTATGCAATTATCCCCAGGGGCTCAGCAGAGGAGTAGAGGGGGGGGGGGGGGGGGGGGAGGATTCAAAGGGGGTTGGAATTCACATTGCGCATCAATAGGTGGCTTCCGCCAAGCAGCAGGATCATATCAGATTCAGAATCGGGATCTGCGCACAGGGGGGTTAGACCCACACTGTGCGCGGCGTGCTGTCCTGACTGTCCACCTCATGCCGCCGCTGCTCCAGGTGTCGGCGTGCCAGCTGCTCTTGTCCGCCGTGAAGACACAGCCGCAGAGCCTCGATGCTGCGCCGCCGTGCGAGACCGCCCACCAGGGGCCGCCACTCTCGGCCTCGCTTCTCGTCACGGAGGACGCTGCGTCGCCGGTGGTGCTAACGCTGGAGCGGCCGGCCCGCGCAGTGTCGCCCCCCGAAGACGCGCTCCGACTACCTGCCGGCAAGGCGCCCCTGAGCGCGACACTGAGGGTGTCGAGCGATATCGCGCGCCCCGTCGCGCTGGCGGTCGCCCCGGCCGAATGCGCGGGGGCTGCGCGGCCACAGACGGTCGCCACCGCGGCGGCCAACGCAGCGGTTGACGACCTCCTGGCGGGTGTGGATGTGGACGACGCGCCCCTGAGCGCGACACTGAGGGTGTCGAGCGATAACGCGCGCCCCGTCGCGCTGGCGGTCGCCCCGGCCGATGGCGCGGCGGCCAACGCAGCGGTGGACGACCTGCTAGCGGGTGTGGACGTGGACAGAGCGTCGGATGGGCAGGTAGAGGTCGAGGAATCTCAGGCGGAGGAGCCTCTGCCTGCCGCAGCCGCGCGTGACAGCGCCGATGTCGTCGAGGTTTGTCCCGTCGAGGAGGAGGAGGGGGGGGAGGATGTGGCGGGCCCGGTGACGGTGCGGCTGCAGGGCGGCCAGGACGGCGCGCTGCAGGTGGAGCTCTCTGTCCAGGGGTGTGCGGCGGCGGCACCTGAGGCGGGGACCAGTGAGGGGGCGGGCATGCCGGAGCCTCAGAAAGCGGGGGAGGGGCGCCTCACTGCGGAGAGGGCGGTCGAGGGGGCGGGTAGGGGCCGGAGCGGCGACAGTCTGCCTGGGGTTGCGGTGGCTGCAGCGCTGGTTGTCGGCGACGACGAGGAGCGGCCGGTGAGCCTCCAGCTGCGCCCCGCAGAGCTGCACACAGCGCCCGGCGCCGTCACGGCGGAGTTGGCGGTGGTGCGGGGCGACGCCGGCGACCCGCTCGTGCAGCTCACATTGCACGGACAGTGATAGTCGCAGTGGGACACGGCGACGGAAGCAGGAGGTTCGAGTGCACTCCCAACTCAACTGGGGCGGGTAGACTGGGCGGGCCATAGGGCCTGCAATGGGAAGGGGTTACAAGCGGGGGTCTGATGATGCACAGCAGTAGGCGATAGTAGGACCTTCGGACATTGGCTGAACATGTAATGTACATGCCACTTTGTGCAATATGCCACGCTCGGCACTCCACTTAGTGCAGGCTCTGGGCAAGTTGCCTCAACTGAATGCATAATTGAGACCTCAGAAGATGACCATACTTGGGGTCATTCATTATCCCCTGGTTTATACTGGCTTTTAACTCAATTATGGTGGAGCTTGCAGAATGTTCCATATGTGTAGATATGCATGCAGCACCGTGTTGAAGCTATACAATTGGCGTTACGAGCAACAGCCTCCCGGCTGGGACTCCGCGCAGAAGGCCTATAGCCCCAGATTTCGGATCGACGGCGCGGCGCGGCGCGCTGTGATGAACTGATGATGCGGTTGACGAACAGATCGCGGCCTTCAAGTTTCCGAGCTGTGATATTGCTCCGAAACCAGGCATGATACCGACGCCGCCTGTGTGTCACCGTTGCGACGCACATCGACTCAACGACTAGGGCTCCGCGCGGTGGGGCTGTAGCTGGGCTTACTTCTCGGCGCATATCGTTTGGCTGGCGGCGTGGCGCGGCGCGGCGTGCTGTTACGACGCGGTTGCTAAACATGCCGCGAGTCTCAGAACGGCGATATTGCTCCGAAACAAGGAGCTGCACCGACGCCGCCGTGCGCGCGTCGTGGTCGCGATGTCCACCGGCTCGTCGTCAGGCGGTGCCCCGAGGAGTATGGCTTGGGCTGGGCAGCCTCCTCGACGCCGACCTTCGGGGCCGGCACGACGCGGCGCACCGTGATGCGGCTGCGGATTATTCAACAAGTCGCGGCCCTCGGAGCCTCAATAGCCAGCGCTCCGAAACCAGGGTTGACATCGATTCCGCCGTGCGCACGTCGCCGTCGTGCTGCATAGCGCCTTCTCCGCTAGGACTTGTTGCGGCGGGGCTGTGGCTGGGCTACGTCCTCGGCGCCAGCCTTCCGGTCGGCGACGCGGCGGCGCGGCGCGCTGTAACGCCGCGGTTGCTTAACAGCCAAGGACCTTCCGAAATTCGAAGTTGCGATTCAGCTATATACGAAACCGAGGCTTGGCACCGACGCCGCTGTCGTGCTCGGCACCGACGCCGCTGTCGTGCTCGCGTCGTCGTCGCGATGCACTGCAATTTTCCAACACCGCGCAGCAGGACTACGGCTGGGCAACTCGATGCCAGCTGTCGGATGGGCGGCGTGCGGTGGCGCGGCTTCGTACCACGTCGCGAGTTTCCAAGCCGCGAAACCGCTCAGAAACTAGGCTTTGCATCACAGAACGACGCCACCGTGCGCGCGTTGTCGTCGCGGCGCGCAGCGGCTTCGCTGCTAGAACTCCGCGCTGCGAGGCCGTCGCTGGGTTTCGTCCTCGGCGTCAGCCGTCGAGTCGACGGCGCGGCGCGGCACGCTGCCACGACGCGGGTGCGAAACAACTCATCATCCCGGCCTTGATACCGAGTGTCGAAGCCGCAATATTGCTCCAAACCCAAGCTTGATAACCAAGCTTGACGACGACGCCGTGCGCGCGTCCTCGTCGCGACCCACAGCGAAGGCTTTTCGGCTAGGTCTACTCCGCGCGACGGGGCAATGGCTGGGCTATCCCCTCGGCGCATGCGTTTGGGTCGACGACGCGGTCGCGTAGCTTTATTACAGCTCACGGCCTTCCTAGTTTCAACGCCGCGATAGCGCTCCGAAACCACGCTTTGCACCAACTTAGGCGCCGTGAGCGCGGCGTCGTCGCAATGCACTACAGCGGCTATTCGAGCGTTAACCCGACCAGCAGGGCTATGGATTGGCTCCTCATCGACGCCAGCGCTCGCGTCGACGCTAGCACGGCGTGGCGCGCCGCAACGCGGACGCGGAACATTCGCGGCTTTTGTCCGAGTTACCGCGCCGGGATACCGCCGATCCTCCGGAACCCGGCTTGACTCCGTCACTCCGACGCCGCTGTGCGCTTCGTCGTCACGACGCATAGCGGCTCCTCGGCTGGAACACAGCCCGCTGGATGCTTATTTCTGGGCTATTTTCGGTGCCAGCCAGTCGACAGCGCGGCGCCTCGCGCTGTGACGACGCGAGTGCCGAAGATCGCGGTCTTCGGATTTTCAGCGCCGCGATATTGCTCCGAAACCATGCATGGACCCGACGTCACCGTGCGCGCGTCGACGTCCTTGCAACGCAGAGCCACTCGTCAGGCGCGTGAACCCGAGCAGCATGACTATGGCTAGGCTCCTCGACGCTGTGTTCAGGCCGGCGGCGCGGCGTGGTGCTACTCCGGCCGATGAATGACACGTCGCGGCCCCTTCCCGAATCTCCGAGGCGACGTCGCTCCGAAACCAGGCTTCGCACTGTCACGGCAGTAGTGTCCGCGTTGGTCAGAGTCGTCGTAGTTGCGTCGCAATACATTCTTGCGGCTGCGCTGGGCCGTGAGATGGCGCGGCGGGCGGTAGGCTGTGGCTACTGGATTGCCTTTCGGCGGCGGACGCCATTTATTGCTCGACGTCATATGCTTTTAATAGGGCGCGAATGCATATCACTACCATCAAAATATAGGGGAAGTGTGTCATCACGCAATAATAACATAATTGAGTAATAGCCTGGACTTTCATTATCATAATTCGTCTCTCTTGCACTTATGTGGCGTGTACTTATTCAGGTCGCTGATTGCACACCGACGGAAATAATAAACTTAACCGTGTTTCAAGCGTTCAGAATTAATAAACACTGCCGATTTTTCGTCGTCGTCAGCACCGGTAACTGTACTTTGCAGATAGCGGCGGAGTTGAGATAGTTGCAACGGATATGAATTATTGTTCGAAACACGGTCTATTAAAGTGTCATCATAGTCTCCTGTCCGCATAGTAGCTATTACGGGTTTCCTGCTGCATAAGCATTTGGGTGCGTTGGTGCACATTCAATAATAACCACAGATAAGTGCAAGTATAATGCGTGCGTTGCCATGTTCCGTGCGCGACGAGTGGCATTGCTATCTGACCGGGGGCCCCTTTCATTGACGATCCGGATACGTTGCTCTCAATGTATGGCGGTAATTATGGTTAATCCAGCGAAGCGTCGATTCTTCGGCGGTGAGCTTTATTGCCGTACGGGTACCCGTATAGTGCAGCGGATCGGGCCTATATGTGCATGACTAAAGCGCTTATCTATTGGCATGTACTACTAAGTACTATAATCCATCCACCCACCCGCCCTCCCACGGTCCTTAATTACACAGCCGTCCGATTACGATCTCACGGTTGGGAGGCTATGAGTACTTGTACTCGCTACTCGCGGCTTGTAATTGAAAAAAAAAACTCTGGCACTTCAAAGCGCTGGCAATGCAATTCATGGAACTGTAGGCCAGTGATATAGAACCCGTTCCTTAAACAATTTCTGAAAAATCGACGCATCGCTGATTCAACTGTCAAGTTACTTCATATCATATATGGTCTGCTTGCTAGAACTGGGAGTCGGGCATGGCGCATGCTCCAAATACTCCAATGTGATCAACAGCATGGATTGTTTTACAGGAAGGCGATTGAGTTGCATTCATTATCTCGTATTGCATCAATAGAAACATGTACAATTATAATTAATCAATGGATATGACAGTAGGGCAGAATAATGATTAATGTACTGAAATTTATAAGGTTGAAGACTGTTGCTGTAGGTAGAACTGTCAAAGGCTAAGAGCGCCATCCTCTCAGTGTAGTAGAGCGCAGAGGATAGAGCACCGCATCCAGTTGAAGCAACATACGAAAGGACTTTCAGCATATGAAGTCACCCCAGTGAACAAACCCAGTCAAAGTGCTGTTTTCTGGCTGATTTGTTGACCAGCTGCCGTGTTGTCTGCCCGAGCACCAGGGCGAAGCTAAGGCTGGCAAGAGACGGACTCCGCGTGCTGGAAGGACCCCGCCACAAAACCGGACGCCCCCATGCCGCGGCCGTCAGAGACGCCCACGGCGCGGTACGTGCGGGCGGTCGCGACCTCCAGGTAGGTCATTTGCACCGAACCGTCGAAAAACAGCTGCAGCTGCATGCTGTTGGTGTCGCTCAACACGTTTCTATTGCTCGGCACTCCGTCCCAGGTGATGATCAGGCTGCTCTCCGTGATGACGTGGCTCACCTCGCCGCCTCCCCACCCAGGGGCCAGCTCGTCAGTGAACAGCAGCGAGATCCGCCTGGCAGCTAGCTGAGTAGGGAGGTCGGCTCGCAACAGGCCTGCTGAGGCCGCCATGACGTCCTCAATGGAGAACCCCACAAAGCCATGGGCGCTCAGGACCACCTCGTCGTACTTGTGGCCGTAGAATGGGAAGCGCCGTCGCCCCAGGGAAATGACGCGGAGGCTATACGCGGGGTCCTCGGCAAACAGGTCGAGGCGTGCCCCGCCTGCCGGGTCAACGGGGAACGCAGTGACGCCCCGCTGGATGCAAGACATGTGGACATCTCCGTCCTCGTCGGGGCGCAGCTGGATCGAGGTGTACTGGAGCGGGAAGGGCTGCCCCGGGCTCACAATCTCCACCGACGGCGGCTGCAGGAAGCTCTTCGGGGCGCCCGCCAGCGCCGGCGACTGCAGGGTGGCAGCAGGCGGCTCAGGAGTGGCCGCGCTTGGGCCCATGCTGCTGGAGCCATCCGCACCATCTTGCGCCACGTCGGACTCGCCACCTCCGAACTCCGCCGCGATGAGCGCGCGTTGATTCAGCAGGTCCATTGATAGCGCCGCATTGGCGACACCAGACTGCACTTTTCCCGCCAAACCTGTGCCCATATATTTGGGCAAAGCGAGTAAGCGATCGGTGGAAGGGCGATTGGAAGGGTGGATGCTGCCATGTGCCCGGCTGGGGAGTGTGAGCATGCGGGACCTACCTGGCGTGTCGACGGCGCCGTCCATCAGCAGGCGCTTCAAGTCGCTTGGGCGCAGCGAGGGATCCGCCGCCAGCAGCAGCGCCGCTGTGCCAGCCACAAATGGCACAGCCATGGAGGTGCCGGTCATGTACCCGTGCGCTCCGCCCAGCAGGGTGCTCAGTATCTTCTCCCCTGGTGCACTGTTGGCAAAGCACAGACCAAATACGTGAATTGACATGAATAGGAAACGAAAAGCACTGTTTTCATGCCTAATTTCATTAATGCCCTAGAACAGTCATCTCCACCGATGGAGAGGTATAGGCCGATCCTCATTATTCTTCTTCTTATTATCATCATTATTATTATCATTGTCAGTGCCGCGCGCGCACCTGATGTCCACCGCGGGGCCCCAGTTGCTGCCCTTCCCTTGCCCGGTGCTCCAGAGCCGACCAGCGCGGTTCAGTGCGGCGACCGAGATCATGCTTTCGGTGCTGTAGCTGACGGGCCAGATGTGGGTCGCTGCCGCGGAAGCTGGGTCCCACGCCTCGATTGGGCCGATGTTGCCGTTGCCCGCAGAGAAGACAAGGAGGTCCGACGGACGCACGAGCCTGCAACATGCAAAGCTCATTATGTCAGCCGGGGCACATGCCTTCAGGAGAGGGCATGCTACAACATTAGGGACACTGGGGGGGCTGTGCACCTGGGCGAGCTGGCGCGCACCTCAAGGCCTCAGTACTGCCCCTGTTGGGCGTGGCAAATCCCAGTGACATGGATGTGATCTTGGCGCCGTTGGCCGAGCAGTAGTCGATGCACTTTATCACGTTTGTGTAGAAGCCCTTTCCGTTCCTGTTCAGCACCTTGCAGGTCATGATGCTGACCTGCACAGAATATTTATTGCACAGAGCATCCGGCTCAGGAGGGAAATCAATCTAGGTGTATATAGTGCCAGGATCGACGCGTGCATTGCCGTCAGGGCTCATTTATCGTCATGTTTCACCTGTTTGTTCACTCCCGAGATTCCGAAGGCGTCGTCCGCCATCGCGCCAATCACGCCCGCGATGTGGGTGCCATGCCCTGTCATGTCCGACACTGCGCCGCCGGCAAGCGAGATGAAAGCTGCATTAGGGCACGCATCTACGAGATGGCCCGGACAATACAGCTAACGTATATGTACATGGTATTAAGTAAGAAGCGCAGCAACATGCGGTGCCAAAGTATTCGCCACACTGCGCGGGGGATGGGCCCGTACCATCTCCGTTGTAGGCGTCAAAGTTGAATCCATGCACGTCATCTATCCACCCGTTGCCGTCGTTGTCAATGCCATCGCCAGGCACCTCCCCGGCGTTTACCCAGAGGTTTCCAACGAGGTCCGGATGGGTTGTGTCTATGCCGGAATCTACGACACACACCTTGACAGATCGGGACCCGGTCGTCGTGGCCCAAGCCCCAGGCGCGCCCCAGTACGCCTTGCTCGCTAGCAGGCCCAGCTGCTGCATACCCCACTGGCGTCCCCAGCTGGGGCTGGGGTCAGGGGGGGAGGCCGCCTCGGGGCTGCTGCCGACAGCCGCTGCCCCGGCTGACAGAGCGCTATTCGCGGCCCGCTCCATGGCGTCGTTGAAATCCTGCAGAGCCTGGTTCAACCAGCCGCTCAGGCTGCCCCACTGCGCCTCTACATCAGGCGCGCTGTCCGCTTCAGCGGCATTGTCCTCAGCGTCCAGCTCAAAGTCGGCTTCCGCGACGAGCGCCGCGCCCGAATCGATGAGCAGCTTGGCTGCCTCCGCCGCCGTGAGTGTCGCATTTTGTCGGCTGAGGGCCGCTCCTGATGTACTCGTCGACGCTGAACACCTGCAGAGGTGTACTCGGCGAGGTGTACTCCAGCTGAAAGTGCGGCAGAGCGCGCTCCACGTCGGCGGTCTTCCAGCCAGGGGCGAGGTGCACAACCAGCTTGCTGCCTGCCGCCGTCCGGTTTTCGCCAGCATCCGCACCAGTCGACTCAGCAGTCGCAATTCCTGCACAGGACGGACCGTATCGCGCAGATGTTCAGCCGGGGAACGAAGCCGAGGGAACGAACGAGCCGCCGACTCTCCGAGTACTAGTCAGCGCCAGCAGTCTGACACTATGAAAAATAAGCAGGCGAGTAATTGTCGGTCATAATCAGTATAATGCAGTAATTATTGTGTTTCAATGAGTTTTAATCGCAATTCAATGTAACAAGTACCAGTAGCGACTAGCAGTTGTTCAGCACTTTCGAGCTGCGGCGGATGTTGCGACGAGCTATTCGAGCCGACGGCCCACCTGCCGTGCTGCTGCTTGGCGGCTCCGCGGCTGTCGTCGTCCAGCCAGGTAGATCCATATCGCCTACCGATATCATTATGCCCACCGCCAGCGCACCAGCAGCCCCGACGGCGACAAGGAAAACCGCCAGCAGGCACAGCCGGCGCCTCAGCCGCGCCCCCGTACTGCCGCGCACCCGCGATAGCTGCTCCTCGACCTGCCCACCATGCTCACAGTCCGTCTGCTTGTTCGGCAGTGCGCGCGACGAGCAGCCGCTGCAGCAATACGAACCTCCTGCTGCTGCTGCAGGAGCGATGGGGGCAGACATATCGAACGCAGCGTGTGTCCACGCGCGCCGTGTCCAGCAGGGTACTCTTGGCACAGTGTGAATGACTGATCGCCGACTGAGAAGACGACGGCTTGCCTAAAATAAAGGGTACACCGGACGCGACCAAAGGGCGAGCGCGTGGCGAACGAATCTTTATACACCCCTCCACATAAGTCCGGGTTTTGCATTTTCGATCGCAAAGCGCATGCATGGGCGAGGATAACGCCGACTGCGTGTGCATACATGCTAACTACAGTGGGAATAGTTCGGGCAAATGCCTATTGTGCGCTTTATACCCACCCGCGCGACAACACGACCATTTGTGGGCGCCCTTAAAAAAACGCGAAATCAGTGCATGATGCGTTGGCGCTAGAAAATTGTGGGTTGCGCCAACCGTCCAAACCTATGGAAATAGCGGCACTCGTCGCACCAAACTCGGTGAATACGGCCCTTGGCATAAGTTGCACACACCGTGCGTGTAGGCCACTGAAAGCATGTCGCTAGAGGCACGACGTGACACCCCAACGACAAGTTGGCCACTGTGGCGAGCAGTTTTGGGGTGAAAATGCTGCTGTTTCTGTGGCGAACGCACGTAGGAGAGGCGCTCGATGGCCCCCTTGGCGTAGGGCAATGCTCTACTATGGGGGCGCGTGGTGGAATGCCAGTTGCACCGTTTCGTGGGCGGGGTGGCGCGGTAGGGGCGTGGACTTTAATTAATATGAAATTCCTTGAAAAATGCTGTGGAAAATGGCATTTTGGCTGGTAGGTGTGTGTATCGCTAGGAGGCGGCACATGCCAAGTGTTGGTGGTCCGTGGTCATCCACACACATAACGCTCTCGCGCAACCGAGTATGGGGCTTAGACACGCACTTGGCGCAAAGCCACGCGCCCGACATGGGTGGGCACATGAGGCAGTGAGGGGCAACTTGGATGATCATCTTTGGGGATTTTTCCCGGGGCCCCAAAAATCGATTTTCTGATATTGAAGATTGATTTTGATGCAGATTTGAACGAGGAATTGCGTGGTATTTTTTAAAAGTTTTTCTGACCAAACCCTGAGAAGTTATAGCGTTATAAAGCCAAGGGGGTGTTGCTGAGCGTGGCCAACACTGATGCCATGTCAGTATCGCAACGCGACATGTACTAGCAGCCACCCACACGGCTGCACCCCAACCAAATGCACCCGAGCCCCTCACCAATGTGTTTCCTCACGCGTTCATGGCCATCCCGCCGTGTGGTTGTCTATTCACGCGCGTCGGCGTGTGCGCGATACCGACCCTGGTTTTGGTGCAGTTGCATGCGACGCCCATCCACGCACCAAGTGCAGCGTGACACCCTAGTCAAAGGTCTTTAAGCTTCGGTTTGAGCCACTCGTTATGCAGCTCTTATAAAATCCTCTGAGATTCCAGGGTTTCATCTCATATACCCTACGTTCAGGTACCCTAGACTTCTGAAGTCTTGAGACTGCCGAAAAGGGACCCCAAACTTATGTGGAGGGGTGTGCTGGCCATATGTCATTCGGCCATATACGGCCGACGCGGCATGTTTGAATCATCCCAATGTTCCTACTGGCTGCATACGCCTATGGCGCATCCGCATGCGAGCCACGGGCTCGAAAGGGCTCACTGTCCCATGACGCCTTATTGCGACCTCGTCGAGCGCGCTTGGTGCGGCGCACACCCCTCCACATAAGTCCGGGTTTTGCATTTTCGATCGCAAAGCGCATGCATGGGCGAGGATAACGCCGACTGCGTGTGCATACATGCTAACTACAGTGGGAATAGTTCGGGCAAATGCCTATTGTGCGCTTTATACCCACCCGCGCGACAACACGACCATTTGTGGGCGCCCTTAAAAAAACGCGAAATCAGTGCATGATGCGTTGGCGCTAGAAAATTGTGGGTTGCGCCAACCGTCCAAACCTATGGAAATAGCGGCACTCGTCGCACCAAACTCGGTGAATACGGCCCTTGGCATAAGTTGCACACACCGTGCGTGTAGGCCACTGAAAGCATGTCGCTAGAGGCACGACGTGACACCCCAACGACAAGTTGGCCACTGTGGCGAGCAGTTTTGGGGTGAAAATGCTGCTGTTTCTGTGGCGAACGCACGTAGGAGAGGCGCTCGATGGCCCCCTTGGCGTAGGGCAATGCTCTACTATGGGGGCGCGTGGTGGAATGCCAGTTGCACCGTTTCGTGGGCGGGGTGGCGCGGTAGGGGCGTGGACTTTAATTAATATGAAATTCCTTGAAAAATGCTGTGGAAAATGGCATTTTGGCTGGTAGGTGTGTGTATCGCTAGGAGGCGGCACATGCCAAGTGTTGGTGGTCCGTGGTCATCCACACACATAACGCTCTCGCGCAACCGAGTATGGGGCTTAGACACGCACTTGGCGCAAAGCCACGCGCCCGACATGGGTGGGCACATGAGGCAGTGAGGGGCAACTTGGATGATCATCTTTGGGGATTTTTCCCGGGGCCCCAAAAATCGATTTTCTGATATTGAAGATTGATTTTGATGCAGATTTGAACGAGGAATTGCGTGGTATTTTTTAAAAGTTTTTCTGACCAAACCCTGAGAAGTTATAGCGTTATAAAGCCAAGGGGGTGTTGCTGAGCGTGGCCAACACTGATGCCATGTCAGTATCGCAACGCGACATGTACTAGCAGCCACCCACACGGCTGCACCCCAACCAAATGCACCCGAGCCCCTCACCAATGTGTTTCCTCACGCGTTCATGGCCATCCCGCCGTGTGGTTGTCTATTCACGCGCGTCGGCGTGTGCGCGATACCGACCCTGGTTTTGGTGCAGTTGCATGCGACGCCCATCCACGCACCAAGTGCAGCGTGACACCCTAGTCAAAGGTCTTTAAGCTTCGGTTTGAGCCACTCGTTATGCAGCTCTTATAAAATCCTCTGAGATTCCAGGGTTTCATCTCATATACCCTACGTTCAGGTACCCTAGACTTCTGAAGTCTTGAGACTGCCGAAAAGGGACCCCAAACTTATGTGGAGGGGTGTAGTACTAGTAATCCTTACAGGTACTGTTCAAGCACAGGCGCCCCGGCGGCACGCGGGCGGACGATGAAGCCCTCAGCTCCATTTCGTCGGGCGGACTGGATCTGAGGGCTTCCGCCACTACAGTCGGCAGAGCAGCCGACGGTGCAAGCACAGGCAGTACCCCGCGGCCCGTGCGCCAACGCATCGCTGGGTATTGATCGTTTTTATACCGTATGCTTTCCAGAAGTTCCTCGCAAGGACATGTCAAGTGTGGTATACAGGGTATATTTTTAAGTCTTATTTATCATGCAGACGATGCTGACGACGACGATGCGATGCTGGCAGCAGCGCGCTCGGGCGCGCATCATCCGGCACGCCGCGCGCGGGGTTTCTACGACGTTTGTGGTTCCTTTACAGAGTGCGAGTCACGTTGCCAGAAGCGAGTGTCTTGTCTTACAAGCCCCTCGCCACACCAAACAAGATGGGTGGGACGGGTGGGTGCGTGAAGCGCAACAGCAAAAGGGATGAGCGCTATGGTCTAGACAGTTGGCTAAGTAGTAGCTGCAGGCAGGCAGGGAAACAGGTCGGGAGCTGGTGCGGTCGCGAGTCCGCTGCTCACTGTCCCATCCTGGAAGATTCTAGACAGAGCCGATGACTGGCTACTGTGCTATATTTTCCAGGTGGTAGTCGTTCGACCGCACAACTCGGTCCGTCGTCTGACTAAACTCAGTTAAGTACTTAACAACGATTAGACAGAGTGCGAGTCACGTTGCCAGGCAAAACCGGAAGGCCACAGTTACCGGTGAAAACCAGTCACTGTGAAAGATTAGCAGCGGAACGCTGCGGTGCCAGGGAGCCGAAGAAGTAGCGGGCCCCAGCGGAGTCCAGGATGCCTGGCACGATGTAATTGAGGACCACGCCGCTGCCCACTTTCCAGCCGCCAAGCCAGCGAATCGTAGGCATAGGGACGCCCGTGGCCGAGGCCGCGGACGCCCCGCCACTGCGAAGGCTGTGCGACGACCAGCAGAAACCAGCAGGCGGGGTAGCGTCAACTGCCAAGGCAGCGGCAGTTACCCATTCGGAGACAGTAGCCGCGGTCCACGTGCCGGGATCATCATCAGGGAGCTGCCAAAACCGAGTAGCACCGGGCAGCACGTGATCGCGGCAGCTGACGAAGAACTCCAAAAGCTCCGCGATTTCGGGGTGCGCCTCGCGGGAAATTTGCAGCACCGGACGAGGCGCCCCGGAAGGCTTGCCCTTAAGTACTCGACGGTACAGCGTAATGCTGCGGGAATCAACCGCCAAATCGCGCACGCCGCACCCCGTACTGGTACCCGCGCGGTGACAAAAAAGGAAATTGACCGCGGTAACGAGCAGGGCACGGAATGTGGGCAGGTCGCACGCGATGGACCTGTGAGAAACCAGCCGCTGCGCACGCCGAACACAGGCGAGGGCGACGTCCGCAGGCAGAGGCACCCGGTAGTCCGGGGCGTCCAGCACCTACTGAGCCAGCTCCCAACCGCGCATCGCCTGGTTGACGAAAGGCCCAAGCGCCGGCGGCTCCTTGAAATTATCGGTGAAAAAGGCGTTGATCGCTGAAAGGTAGGGTCCAAAGGCACCAGCCTTGTTGCGGCCACGTGCCGCAACCCAAGAGATGTACCGAACGATGAGCGGCGGAATGATCCGCCGTGTCCGGCAGTCTCCCATTTTGCGCGCAGAACTCGCAGAATAGGTTGAATTCAGATCCGTAAGACTACACGGTACGTTCTGCGCGCGAAGACATCAAGAAATCCGCGGCACGGCGCCCAACCTCGTCGTCGCCGAGTAACCACAGTAGCCCAGGTCGCATAATCGCTGCCCATGGTGCAGACGGTACGTTCGATTTCAACCCGTACCGCACAGCCGGGTGTTGTCTGCTGTGAGCATATGTACGGGAGATCTGAAAAGCGTCCGCGGAAACGTCCAAGGTAGCAGCCGCAGCACTTAACGCCCCGTAACCGGCGCGTCGCGACCGGTAGAAAAGGACGGAAGGGAAGGCGGAAGAGCATCACGCTCCAGGGCGGCGGCCCGACGCCCGCGCGGCGCCCGAGCAGCCCGGGAAAGAACAGATCGCGGGAAGGAGGGTAGTGCAATACCTCTGTAGCCATCTCGTGTAGCTGCTGGAGCCAAGGGCGGCCGTGCCAGGCCGGGGCGACCACGGTCGCCGCGGCCCCCGATTGCTGCAGCTTTAGCACCAGATCGTCCAGCAGCTGCCAGGGGGGATTGCACCAGTTCACTTCGGGGCGCCACGTGGCGTCCGACTGGGCCAAGGAGTCCACCGCCTCGGTACCTGGGACCGTCCACCGGGAGTTGTACCGAGGTAACAAGGCGTTCTCCATAGTTGCGAATCGGTCGACCGTATGAGGTCCCCAGATGCGATCGACGTACCGGAATATACGAGGATTGATCATCCAATCGGAAAAGTCCTTCTCTCGCGAAAGCTTGTCCGCCCATGCGTTCGCCGCAGACCGAATGTACCGTACTCGTAAACGAATATCGTGTACATCCAGCAAATACCATAGCTTGCGAAGTTCCGCCATAAGCACCGGTGACCGAGTAGTCAAATTGGACAGGATATGCACCACCGCCTGATTGTCCTCGTACAAAAGTACGCGGCGCCCCATCAGCCGTGGCAAAAATGACTGTATGGCGAGACGTACCGCTTTGAGCTCCTTGTACGTTATATGACGTCGACGATCCTCCTCGTACCAATATCCGCGTGCCTCCGTAGTTTCGCACAGTACCGCACCCCAGCCGTACTGGCTGGAGTCCGTGTGCAGATAGGCTGTCTCCACCGGGCGCAGAATCGGTGCGCCGTTGTGGCGCGTGGGAACATCGCGCCACCACTCCAAATCGCGAATGAGCTGACGCGTCAGAACGACCTTGCCGCTCGGAGAGGAGCATCGGCCCAGGACGGTGTGCGCCTCGCGGAGGTAGAAACGTGCCGGAGGCATCGCGAGGTAGAGGAACTGGCCCTGCCCGGCGAGAGACGCAAGGAGTTTGGCCGGCGCGTGGCGGCGGCGGCGCGCAGCGATGCACAGGAGGTCGCGGGCCAGGTTGGAGAGCCGACGCAGTTTCGCCGATGGGGCGCGGAACTGCATAGTGACCAGGTCCAAATCCATGCCTAAGTGCTGCAGCTGCTGGGTGGGCTCGGGGTGCGCCTTGGTGGGGTGCTTGGCCAGGCCCAGGCGCCCCCAGAGTCGCTCGACCTCGGCCCGTAGGCGTAGAGCCAGCTGGCGCGACGGTGCCAGAAACAGGAAGTCGTCGATGAACGGTAGGAGGCAAACGCGCGCGCCTTGCGGCGACGCAAGCGTCGACGGAAGGGCCGGCCGTAGCTGCTGTAGGTCGCGAAGTCTGGTTGACGCAGGTAGCGCACCATGACCGCCATCAGAGTGCAGAAGTAGTAAGGGCTTAGCGACCAACCCATGGGGAGGGCCGCGAAGCGCCACAGGGTGCCACGTACGTTGATTGTAAAGAAGTCGCGGACGTCCTCCCGCAAGCCCAGGGCGTAGTAGCCGTCCTGCAGGTCGAAGGAAAACGCCCAGTCGCCGCGTTTCGCCAGGTACCGCAGGCGACGCAGAGTTTCGAATCGCATGGAATAGACCGCGCAGTAAGAGTTTAGATGGCGCAGGTCTATTACAAGGCGCCACTGGTTGCAGCCCGGCTTTGGTACTAGGAAGACTCGCGACACGTAGTGCTCGCGCACGCCAGGTTCTAGCGCGCCGACTGTTACTAGTCGCTGGCTCTCCCGCTCCCACCACTCGAGCTGCTGAGGCGTAGCGTCCTCTGTCGTGGGCGCCGCGCCAGAGAAAGGTAGCGGCACTCCCTCGCGAACCCACCGGAGCACGCGCCCGCTCGCCCCGATTCGCCGCCACTCCCGCCAGTTCTGCCGCACGCGATGGCGCAGAAACGTGGAGGGGCGTGGTAACGAAGCGGAACGGCGGGCCGCACCGTCAGGCCTTGCCCTTGCCCTTGCCCTTGTCGGCGTCGTCGGCTGTGGGGCGGAAGTCTGGGCGTGGGCGGCGTTCGGAGGGCCGGCGCCGTCGCGCTCTGGATGGTGGCTCGTCGTCGTTTTCCTCCTCCTCGTCGGGGTCTGGTCCCACGCCGAAGCGCTGTTGTACGGCTGCCTTTGCCGCCGCCGTGACGCTGTACTCGGCCTCGCGGCGCAAAAGCTCGTCGCTGAGCTGCGCCACTGCTTCCGAACCATAGTCCGCGAAACCGGGCTTGAGGAGGCTGCGGCGAACCACCTGTGCGACTGTCTTGGTCCGCGCATCCGCATCGTTCGACGCGTTGAGGCGGATAAACGCCAAGAAGTCGCGCCGGTGTTTATTTGAGGCGTCGTAGGCCGCCACGCCCGCTTCAAGGAGGCGAAGGTCCTCCTCACCAGGGGGCTGCGCCGCGCTTGCCGCTCTCTTAATCGACGCGAGCGCCTCGCAGAGAGCCGCGTGGGCCACCGCATCGTAGAAGCCAAAGCAGTACAGAGAGCGGTACTGATCCAAAGTGGTCCAGTGCCGACGCGCGATGAGCTGGCGGTGCGTCTCGTCAGATGAGATGTCGTACAGTTGGGGAATCGGAGAGAGGCCGGGACTGGGCTGGACGGAAAAGCCGGGGCCAATTAAATGAGCCCACTCCTCCCAGACTAAGGAAGGGGCAGCGGCACTAGGGCCACCGCGCTGGGGCTGGGGCACGGAAACCTGCTCTGCGCGAGCCGGTGCGTCGTGCTGGGAGCTCGCCGCGGCAGCGCTACTAGCGGGCGCGCGGGGCTCGGTAGGAGTAGAACCACTAGGGCGCTGAAGGTCACTTCGTAGGGCTTCCAGAAGCTCCGTAAGCCCCGCGAAACCGGCCTCCAGCGCGGCGATGCGGTCTTCGGCTAGGCCACTAGGGGCGTCACCGGAGTTGTCAGGCATACTGAGCCCTGACAATGCCGTGCGCAGGGCGTCGTGCTAGCGCATGCGGATAATATCGACAAGGATCGCTTCCCCTCGCGGCACAGGTGCCGCGCGATTGCTGGTGCGTGAAGCGCAACAGCAAAAGGGATGAGCGCTATGGTCTAGACAGTTGGCTAAGTAGTAGCTGCAGGCAGGCAGGGAAACAGGTCGGGAGCTGGTGCGGTCGCGAGTCCGCTGCTCACTGTCCCATCCTGGAAGATTCTAGACAGAGCCGATGACTGGCTACTGTGCTATATTTTCCAGGTGGTAGTCGTTCGACCGCACAACTCGGTCCGTCGTCTGACTAAACTCAGTTAAGTACTTAACAACGAGTAGTAGTCGCCACATGTTTTCGGATATATAGGTTTTTTGGAGGGGCTGGGCCACACTCAATTGAGATGTAAACACAGTACATTGCAGTGTTTGCTCGAAGTGGCTCTTGACGCACCGCAGTCTTAGCCAGTATGAGGTGCCGGCGGCTATAGCTTCATCGATATTCGAGATTATCGAAGAGTAGGCAATGCCTTGGACCCGACTCCTACTCCTCATCTGGCTTCATCGCATAGGGCGATGAGGAGGGCGGGAGCGATTAAGAAGTTGGAACTGAGCCGGATTTTGCAGACCCACCAACTATTTGTAGTGGGATAGCCGAGTTTCCTACGACCCCCGCGGCCCACTACACCCTGAACACTCGTTCATTAAACATGTTATGTTGTTCACTTGTGAAAGTTGCCTTTTTTTTGAGCCATTTTGCACGAAATTCTCAAAACGCATGTTTTGGAGGCACAATTGCACAAAATCCCCTTGGTTGCACTCGATTTCACTATTTACCCGCGCAAAACGTGCAAAACTGGGCATGCGCAGAGCGGATGCGAGGAAAAACCTAAGTCAGGACGCGCGCCACCCCATCAATTCATTGCGTTTGACGTCGTATGATCGTGGGGCAAGCGTGCGAGGGCAAATACTTTAAGTGTCTAATTGTTACAGTGCTCAAATCGCATTGTCTAACGGGCACGAGTAGCCAACACTCGCACCCCCCCTCCCGCCCCCCACCAAGGCCCCTAGAGATACGTACGTACAACACCACTGTCTATCATTATATTGTCAACATGTCCAAAACGCACTTCTTCTCGTCTGCATTGAAGCGGTGGTCATTGAACCACCTGCGTTTGTTGTCGACATCGAGTTTGTGGACGTTGAGCGCGGCACGGAGTCTTGCAAGCTCGTAAGTGATTTCCATGTGCCTAATGCCGTCGAGGGGCAACGAAGCACCGCACTCCCTATTCGCCTCTTCCTGCAATTGCATGGTGTAGCGAAGCTTTGCCAAGGGCCGGCGCACAACAAGGTTCTTGTGTCTGGAGTCCTTGATCTCCGAGACGCCCTTCATGCTTGTCACGGCAGTTAGCTTGGTGCCACGGAAGTCGTGCTGGCACTGGCGGGCGGTCCGGCGAACGTTCGGGAAACGCAAGCTGAAGAGCGATAGAGGCATAGTGGTGATAGGCAACCATTTCATCTTCTTCGCAGCCTCCCAAGATGAGTCCGGTTCTGGGTCGCGACTCTGTCGGGCCGCCGCGATGGCAAAGGTGAGCGGGATGTCGGGCTTCCCATGCGGCGTCGACAACCAAGGCTCGCACATGGTGACGTCCAACTCGTCAACTTCGGTGTGGTCCTCGGGCAAGCCATCCAAATCCTGGACGTCATACCGGTACCTTACGTAGGCCACAAGGTACTTGTTCTCCCAATCGCCGAGAAGACCCTCCTCGCGGTACGCGTCGGGGTTGTCGGCGGTGTTGTCCATGACGACCAAATTGCCGGGACGGGCGTCAAACTCGCGTCGGGTAGTGTCCTCATTCTCCAACGGGATCGCGACGGCCTGACCCCCCTCCTCGGCCTCGTTCGAGTGCTCAACCGCTGTTGTAGCCGCTTGCGCCCCCCGCCGGCGCTTCCGGCGTTGAGTGGAGGTGTTGATGGTGATGGGGTTGTACGTCAAGACCCGAAGCTCCTCCTGAAGGTCGGCGTACCTGCGTGCCATGCCTTGGCATGTTTGGTCAAGCCTAGGCTGGGAACGCATACGTGCAGACATTGGATCATCGGCATCAAGATCCGTGCCAGGTAGCAAGGCGCCTAGCCAAGTGTCCAGCTCCGTGGTAGACTCGGGCCAAAACGCAAGGAAGGGAGTTCGATCCCTCGTCTCCAGTTCCCGGAGCGAAGCGAATTCCTCCTCCCATTCTCGCCTCTCATCCGCGGAGAAGTGCAACCTATCCGCCGCCTTCCAAATCTCCTTCTCCATGTCAGCAAAAGCCTTGCCCGGGTCAGCCTTGGAGTGGTAGAGAGGGCGAGAAGCAAGGTACGCAGGGGTGCCGTCGGGGACTCCGCGAAGGATGAACTCTGGCCCATGCTCTGCGGTATCGGACCAACGACTGCAATACAGGGCGCTGCGTACACCACCGACCATAGCCTCCGATTGCTTGATGACGAACTGGTTAGAAGTCACCGTGTTCAGCACCTGGCCTTGTCGTGGAAGACAATTGCCAAGCCAAGTCTTGATGTCGAGGACTCCCTCGAGCTCCATGAAGTTGCATGTCGGTGTGAAGGCCTGACGAAGCTCGTGCAAAAGCTGAGCCTTGGTGAATGCGGCGTGGTCGTCAAGCCACACGGAGAATTTCGAGAAGACTTGGTCCACGCGCTCGTGGGTGTGCCTGGAAGGTGAACAATATAGTAAAAAGTCAGTAAGGCCCCAACTTGGCGACTGGTGGACCCATTAACATAAATAATGTAAGTCAGTGGATGGTGCGGTTTTTTTGGGGGGAAGGGGGGGGGGGGGGGGGCGGGGGGGGCTTACCCTACTGGGAGGAAAGAGAGACGGACTTCCTTGCAAAAACCCATGTGCACGAGCCATTGGCAAAAGCATAAGACGTACTTGTTCTTGTTCTCCCGGCAAGTGTTGTCGAGCTGGAACCACACAGTGTCCAATGCCTCGCCACGCCTCTCGATCTGCTTCTTGATAGTCTTGTACATGACGGTAATGGTGTTGCTACTGTCGTGAGGGAAGCAGTCGAAAAAGTAGTACACGTCGTCCGGCTGGCTCCCGTTGTACTTGACGCATGTCAAGTGACATTGCAGGAGGTTCTTCTTCTCCACCTCCTTGTCCCATGGCACAAGATGAGGAAGACGGGTCTTGTCTTGATCCATGCCATCGATCTCGCAAACAAAGAGGTCCCTGTTTTTGCGGGAGTACTGCAAGGCCACTTCCAAGAAATGCCGCTCGTGCAGTACCCTCTCCAGATGTTGCTCTTGCACGCGCTGAGCGACAGCTCTATCGACAGGGTCCTTGTTGTACCTAGAATAACGTTTGCGGCAACAATGCCATTGATAGGTTAGTTAGTACCACATTCAAAATCGCAGTAATTTCTCGCTAGAACGAACGGGCGTTTGCTCATGCCACACACTTAGTTAGTATCCATTAAGACTCATGGTGGGTTTGTGGCCGCACCGCAAAATCTTGGCGGAACTGGCACACACACTGCATTTGGTGAAGCGCTTGGTCTTCGGTACCTTCACATGCGGAAAGAACTGCAACCACGCTCGGCGGAAGGAGGAAATAGATGCGGGCTTCCCTAAATCAATTTGGGAATCTTGTTAGTACCTTGCCAAAAGACCATGTACTACGAGTTGCAGGCCCATTGGCCGGGAGAGGCAGGGAGGGGATGATAGAACCGAGCACTCACTGTTCTGATCCTTGCAGTCGGCCACATACAACTTGTAGACCCGAGACTTCCTCATCCAACATGGTAGATGGCTTTGCGCTTGTCCGCCAGAGGGGTTGGGAATATGCTCAAGCCTGCCGCTAGCGTCGGACAAGTAGAGGTGAAGCCATGCTCTTGCATGGCTGCGTGGGGGAGAAACCTTGGGAACCTTGGCCCGCTTGAATGGAATCGGATCATCCAGGACATCGCGCTGAATCTCGGAGAGCCTACGCTCGGATACATGGTGGATGAACTTCCACGCCTCGCGGCAGGTCTGCGAAATAGGACACATGAAAGAAAACATTTTGAGATTATTACGTAGGTCGTGTGGTGGTGTCCGACACAATCCCCTCGAGTCACCACGGGTCCCTCCGCAGGATAGACACGCCTAGCGTCCATCCATACGATGGACGCACCTTGCCTCCATCCACAGCTTGGACGCACCTTGCGTCCATCCACAGCATGGACGCACCTTGCGTCCATCCACAGCATGGACGCACCTTGCGTCCATCCACAGCATGGACGCACCTTGCGTCCATCCACAGCATGGACGCACCTTGCGTCCATGCTGTGGATGGACGCATGCCGACTCTAGCGGGAAAACGAAAACCAAATCCATATGAGGAGTTCGATGCGATAGTAGCACTTTACCTCAACTCGAATATACTAATTGATGTACTCAGTTATTTCTCCCAGCGCCATGCGTCCATCCACAGCATGGACGCACCTTGCGTCCATCCACAGCATGGACGCAACTTGCGTCCATCCACAGCATGTACGCACCTTGCGTCCATCCACAGCATGGACGCACCTTGCGTCCATCCACAGCATGGACGCACCTTGCGTCCATCCACAGCATGGACGCAACTTGCGTCCATCCACAGCATGGACGCACCTTGCGTCCATCCACAGCATGGACGCACCTTGCGTCCATCCACAGCATGGACGCACCTTGCGTCCATCCACAGCATGGACGCACCTTGCGTCCATGCTGTGGATGGACGCATGCCGACTCTAGCGGGAAAACGAAAACCAAATCCATATGAGGAGTTCGATGCGATAGTAGCACTTTACCTCAACTCGAATATACTAATTGATGTACTCAGTTATTTCTCCCAGCGCCATGCGTCCATCCACAGCATGGACGCAAATATATTACAGCTAAATAGAACAATGGCCTTGCTTCAAATCAAGCAATGAATTCAATGCAGCAATACATGTGCGAACAAAGGAAAACGGTATTATTACTTAAGCTCAACATGTTAACAATCGTCGGTTTCTAGCATGAACACATGCGCGCGCCACAGGATGCACACAAATATATTCGAGCTAGACAATATTAGGAATGCTTGAAAGCAGCAAAGGAATTTAGTGCATCATTTGACATACCAAGACAAAACTTTATAATTACTCATGATCGGTATTTGGAGTTTTGGCTAGTCTATTAAAAGGGCACTTGCGTCGATACACAGTTGGAGCACACTCGACTGAAGTAATCGAAGGCTAAAGTAAGGGAAAGGCACTCACCCGGATGAAGGTTCCGTTGGGCCTCTTCCACCACCATTGTTGCTTCGACTCCGAGTCGTCGCGGGTCTCAATGTAGGAATAACATTCAACGAAGGATGGCGAAGACTCCTCCGGTTGGAACGCGAGCTTGAGTCGGGAAGCAAGGATATCGCGTGACCGATTTTGTCCCTCCGCATGCACCTCCTTTCGGGTCTCGCGAACGTCAAATAGGAACTCATCGCGGCAACGGGCTTCTACCACACTAGGTGCCGATGGGTCAAAGGGCGAGCCCATGAGTCGAAAGAGGCACTTGCTGCCTTTGCAACACGGGTGAACGGCCTTGCGGCCGCGCGAGTCAACAACAAACGCGCACGAGAGGATGCCCTCTTGGGTATCGCGACGAAAGCTCAAACCGGTGGTCTTTCCTTCACCGATGGCGCGATCGCGTTTAATAAAGCGATACTCGGCTTGGCCGAGCTTACCCGAGTTGCGAGGTTCATTTGGCACGACGCAAGTGCCGTGAAACGGCTTGGAAGATGAAGTGAGCGCCATCGGATAGGACGGGGGTTGGGGATGAGCGTTGGCGAGAGAGTGTGAAATGAGAAGAACTTTGATGGTGGACCGCCCCGCGATCGCCCTCAGTCAAACCTTACGTAGTATTTCGGATTGCATGTTGACTCGTCGGTCAAAGGTTACCCTCCATACCTGTGGTTGCGAGCACCCGGTCAACGCGTTTCACATACAGATCATCGCAGTACATCGTACAGTATGGATTTATTTCACTAACCAGTACCACTGTAAAACTGCGGAAAGTGATGATATACAGTACATTCCGTAATACTTCGAACGGTATTATTAGGTGAAATATTTATCGTCATATATGCGCGCTGCCAGTACTTTGTGCTGTACCCCTGTGGCGGCGGCGCCGCCGCCGCCGCCATCGGGACCCAACTGCTGACCAAGGACTGCTAACGAGAGCTCATAACGCACTTCTCGACAACCGCAACACCACCATCCACTTCCTCGCGAGCACGCCCAGACAGGTCCGCCGCTTTCACGATGCCGAGCCTTTGCCATTTCCTTCGCATGAAACTAACCTATGGTTGGATGCGGTATCGTTCGCGACCGAGCAGGTCAAGCGCGGGTTCTGGTCACCCCATCTGCCCCACGCCCCTACCGGTCAACCGCCAGGTAACGCCCATGGACCCACAACTTCGCACTTCGCCCCTTCCTGCCCACCTATGTTACTGATAGTCGAGCCCGCAAAGATAGGTCCGCCGCTTTCACGAAAACGAGCCTTGCCATTTCCTTTGCCTGAAACTAACCTGTGGTTGGCTGCGGTATGGTTCGCGACAGAGCAGGTCAAGCGCTGGATCCGATCACCCCATCTGCCCCACGCCCCTACCGGTCAACCGCCAGGTAACGCCCATGGACCCACATCTTCGCACTTCGCCCCTTCCTGCCCACCTCAGTTACTGAGTGTCGAGTCCTGCGCCGCTAGCCTGCTCCCTCAACCTCGGGTTCTCTGTGTACCCGCGTTTATCTGTAGTGACTGATATGTGCCGATGGCGATGCTGCGCGCCTGCAGGCGGCGGCCACTCGGCCGCTCGGCCATATGAGTGCGTGGATATCGAAGATCTGGAATTCGCCAAGGATAGCTTTCCCCGGGCAACAGCAGACAAAGCCTGGTGAGAGCGGGAGCACGGAACCACCTGAAACTGAGACGCGACAGGTGAGAGGGGCTTGTCCATCGTGCCTGCCTAAATATAATTATCTTTAGCCCTTGTGTCGCTTTAGTGTCCATGCTGTGGATGGGAGCAAGTGTCCATGCTGTGGATGGAAGCATGTGTCCATGCTGAGCATGGAAGCATGCGTCCATGCTGAGAATGGAGACATTTACCAATCCTGAGTATAAATGCATTATTTCATGCATTAGATGGACATATGCGTCCATGCTGTGGATGGAAGCATGCGTCCATGCTGAGCATGGAGACATTTACCAATCCTGAGTATAAAAGCATTATTTCATGCATTAGATGGACATATGCGTCCATGCTGTGGATGGAAGCATGTGTCCATGCTGAGCATGGAAGCATGCGTCCAAGCTGAGCATGGAGACATTTACCAATCCTGAGTATAAAAGTATTATTTCATGCATTAGATGGATATATGCGTCCATGCTGTGGATGGAAGCATGCGTCCATGCTGAGCATGGAGACATTTACCAATCCTGTGTATAAAAGCATTATTCCATGCATTAGATGGACATAAGCGTCCATTCTGTGGATGGACACATGCTTCCATGCTGAGCATGGAAGCATGCGTCCATGCTCAGCATGGAAGCAAGCGTCCGAGTCGTGGATCGACATACTTCCAGTGGAAACCAATCTAAAATTATGGATTACATAAAGCTCGTTTGTTTGAGTGAATGAAAGAAAGTGTCACATTTATCTGATATTCCAAGTCCTGAATAATGGGACTCTAAAACCGATTTAATGTTCAATTACTGTAGATCTTGTCATAAATCCTTTGTCTGCAAGCATTCTCTCATGCATTAGCCGGACATATGCGTCGATGCTGTGGATGGACACATGCTTCCATGCTGAGCATGGAAGCAAGCGTCCGTGTGGTGGATCGATATACTTCCAAAAGAAGCCAACCAAAAGCTATAGATTACCTAAGCTCGTTTGTTTGTGTGAATGAAAGAAAGTGTCTGTTTTACCTGTTTTTGCCTGTACTGATTTATGGGACAATTAAATCGATTAAAGGTTTAAATACTGTAGAAATAAGCGTAATTCTGGATAAATGTACATGTCAGCGAATTATCTAGTCAGATCGCCCTTATATGCTGATCGATTATGAAACTTTTCGGGAGCATATTCTGGTGGGTGTTTTCTGAGGCATGATATCCCATTATTTTTAGTGTGGACCATGTGGTCAGTCACAGCATGGAAGCAATAATGTAATTTTAGAAATTAAGAGTCCGACAAGCTTCATTGTTACTATTTTGTCAATATGCTTATGTCGTGTACCATGCTCTGGACCAGCCCATCGTGTCTCCAGATAGCACAGACCTGGAGGCGCTCCGAGCGGCTGCCTCGAGATCGAAAGGGGGAAAAGGGGAAAATCTCTCCGCCAAAATGTTGGCCGCGGAGGGCAAATCACGTTCACGGCCTACCCGAGGAGATCCGGGAGATAAAAACTTGTCGGCCGAAGAGAGAGCCGCAAAGCGTAAAGCGGGAAGAGATGTCATCGATAACCTTCCCTATGATTGGACCAAAAAGCGACGCAAAGACCAAGCCAATGTAAGTTGAAATCGCTTATTGTTTTCTTATATTAACCATTCTCGCCGGGTTGTTGATTTCCCATGCTGCTTTCGATTTGGGAACTAAGGCTACCTACTCATTCGGCAGGGAATCCGTTCCGGGATCAGCGAGGGCTGACACAGCCGAGGATGAGGACGAGCACGACACACAGCTCCCCGAGCCACCAACCGCAACTGAAACGACTGTGGCAGAGGCAACTTCACCCACAGTCAGTACGCCTGAGGTTGAACACACCGTCAAACTTGAAGAGTAAGTGATTTTGTTTTTTCATTGATTCTCAAGTGCCCTCCTTACTTACGATCTAAGCATGATTCATTCGCGCAAGCGCCTTAATTTCCCGGCGTAATCTTACTAAAATAGACTGGGATAATTTGTGCTTTGCAGGTTGATTGAAACTCCTACACCCGGTTCAAAAAGGCATTATAATAAAAGGGAGGGCCGGGAAGCCCCCCATACTTCGATGCCCACCTCAAAATGGGTAGGACAAAGACACCGGCCGGTTCGGTATGGACGCATCACCGTGAGATT
>VCJN01003033.1:0-82500 GCA_006384855.1 Tetraselmis striata
CACTGGGTACTGCTTTACCTTTCCTCGGCAGCGCCACTGTTCCGGTCGAAAATCGGCACCGTAACAGTCGGCCTCGCACATATGCTTCATCATTTGGATGTCGTTCCAGCCGTACCACCAGTCCTGTAGCCCGTCATCGCCAACGCTCCCGTCCTGACGCTGCTGGCCGCCGAGCGTAAAGCTGCGCGGATCTGCCATCCAATAGCTCTGCCCACCAACCTTGCAGACCATCTGCCGGTTCTTTGGGCCACCAGGCCGCTGGTTTAGCTCGGCCACGGCTTCCTCCGGCGTGGCATAGGGACCAGCCACGGTGCCACGGTTGATGTTGGCGACGCAATACAAGGTGGCAGGCCAACGGGTCCCAGCCGCGACAGGCTTCAGAGTTCCGGTGAGGAGGCCAAGCATAGCGAGGAGTAGCAGCAGCGGCGCAACTGTGGTTGGCGGCTTCATCTCGATGAACTGTCGGGTTACTAGCCAGCAGAATAATCGGCGTGGACGGGGCGTAGTCAAGTCGGCAGTGAATAGACACAAAGCTAGGCTTCTCTTTCCGTTCCACCAGACACAGTCGCACAGGCGGATGCCGCGTTACGAGTGTGTCTTCTTATTAGCTGCGGCCTGCGTTGGAGCAGTGATATTGTAGACCTGACGGAGGAGTAGCCTGGGGATATTCGGGTCGTGGATCGTCTTTACAGCGACTGTTGGTGCCCACGGCTCATATGAGCTCGACCGTATGCTTGCATTTGCACTTGCACGCGAAGCACCCCGTTTTATCCCCGATGGGAAGCAGACGCTGGGCTGGACAAGTAGTCCCGAATAGTAGAGCTATTTAATAATAGTAATACACGTCCAGGAGTACCGTCTCGTGTAGCGATTTAATCCGCTGAAGATATACGGTTGGTCGTCGTCGCACAATTGGTGATAGCAGCAGTGATTTGCAGTGCCTCATCTTTCCCGTCATGCAACCTAATCAATCAGATTCTCCATGATGCAGTACAGTATCCTAGTCGCAATATTAAGCACTCGTACACCTGTAATAGCTGGATATACGGTCGATATTCCGTAGTTTGTACATGAAGTTGCAGATGGCTATTAACAGATGTCGACGCTGCCACGGGCATGCGAACAAAGAGTATCGAAATTATCATCATTGATTTGAACTGCTAGTCTAAGCAAGGATCACCTACTGTCGAAAGTCACATACAATAAGCAAGGGCCTTGATACGCAGGTTTATCAGCAGGGGACTGGCTGTGATATGCAATACCAGCATATCAAATCCTGAAGCGGTCGGAATCTCTCTCCGTGCACTCGCGGCACATATTCGCAACCTGGCACAGATTTCAAACAACAATTCTCGTGTTAGACTGAGACGGTGCATTTAGCACGTATCCCTTGTTATAATTAGCGGTTTTCACCCCTTGTAGGGCCCTCCTAGCACGAGACGAATTTGTTATGACAGTGCCGCCAAGACTGTTTTTGGTTATGTTTCGTTGCTGCTCGTCTGACATGCGGAAGTGATTAGTGTATGTGTAAAAATCAATAGGCGCATAGAATCATTGTCAACAGACCAATGCATTCCTCAGTAATATATAGTGACGATATATGCAATATCTTGCCATTTGCTGGCGATGGTGCGTGCGACAGCGTGGCAACAGTGCGTGTGGGTATATGGTGTTTTGAAGAGTATGTTCCTCAATATCTCTCCAGCACATGCGGCATCTCTGCCTAATGATCGACACAGCTCTTGAACCCGCCGCCATACTCAGCGTGCAGGGGTATCCAATTGGCGCAATCGACGAATTCAGCATTGGCATCAATACGGCACAAGTGACATCCAAACCTTCCACGCATCAGGAAGGAAAAAAAGGTGGAAGCGCTGCCATGGCCACCACAGCTGAGTGCACAAGTCATAGCACTGCTGACAGCCGCATTTTGATTGTTGCAAGCTACCTTGCAAGCTACCTTCGAGGGGGTACCTCTACATAGCTACAAACGTACTGCACCGGCAGCACATTTGCTATCCTGTCGATCGTTGCTAGCTGCTGGTTGTGTGAATCTTTCCAGATCAGGTTCATGCGCATATGTATGCCACCTCAGGGGGCAGTAGAGTCTATGCGGGCTCGTGTTGATCGGGACGTAGACAGCTGGCCTGTTTGGCATCAAAGACTAAACAGGAAAAAAGTTGTGAGAAAATTCAAGTTTCATGCACATGCTGGTGTGATGCATATTCTGTGGTGTGATGAACCAAAACACGAAATGATCATCCCTCAGTCCGCTCTGCCAAGTCATGCTTGCTGGGTTTCGATGCAGCCACTCAGCGTCGTCCTAGCATTCTCTTGGTGGTAAGTGTGCAGCTGGCGATAGTAAGCGGCCCAGTGTGAGAAACAACAGAGTATAGCACCAGCTTTCTTGTGTGGCATCATCGCGTCAGCCCGCGACCTACTCCGATCTGGCAATGATGTTCAATGAGAGGCGCTCCGTTTCCACACGACATGTTCCATGCCTTTGCCACCCCGGCAACACTGATGCTGCATACTATTTCATGTGTGGAAGAAGTGGGCGAAATGCAGGGGGGCGCCTATGCTACGGGGGTCGGGAGGACTTTACTGTCTCCACCAGGCATGATACGGACATGGGCCACTCATCTTGCGACGCGCAAAAGGTATTGCTTCATCGCCAGAACGTATTTACTTTTCTTCAATCATCGGCTTGCGACTCAAATCGACCGTCAAGAGCTGACATTTTTGCTCCCATTCTGGCATCAAAATATGCCTCGCCCATTATTGCCCGCAACGGCCAGCCGGTGTATAGCTGGTGGAACCAGGTATATCCAGCAGGTATATCCTGCTGGTATACTTCAGGATGTTGCGGGGCAAAGCATATTTGCCAACAGTGAGAGCAAATGTTGGGCGCGCGATTGAATGTGCACCCAGCGTCACCACCGTGGTTGAATTCCCATCCATCCTGACAATTACCATTGTCCAGCTTACGCCTCGGGTACCTTGCTATCTGGGCGAGCCCCCTAGTGAGCGTTGATCAGTCACCCGCGCGCTGGTGCATCTGCTTGTGCTTCAAAAATTCCGGCGCGGAGAGCATCAGGCTGGTGCAGCACCAGTGGCAATAGTACTCGCGCCGGACCTCCCGCGGCGGCGGTGCCTCCCCTCTTGGCACCCCGCCCGTACCAGATGGCCCTGGAGCAGCCCCGCCGCGCCACCCTGAGCTGCCCCTTTGGGGGGGAGCCGGGTCCCGCGCCCGCGACAGCGCCAGCTTCTCCTCGGGCTTCCAGTCCTCTGCCGCCGGCGCCATGGCAAAGCAGGTCAGCCCCTCTGATACCAGCAACAACGTACGCAAGAGGTACCGGGTTCGATTCCTGGCCGATGTATTTTCGGCAATATCGTCCCGGCGTGTCGAATGACGCAACGGTCTAATGACCTACGACTGCAGTTGGCGCAAGAGGTCAAGTGCTGGGGCGGCTTCGGCCGATGTCCCGGGGCAAACTTTACTTTACATTTTACCAGCAACAACGCGGCGCTGCAAGCAGCTACCCCCCCCCCCCCCCCCTTCGCTCGGCCCCAAAGAGGAAGACATATGTCGCAAGATTGCCATAGCAGGGCTCCGCGGGTGGGACCACCGTATACGTTTTATTAATGAGATGGGCAGCACGGAAGACGGGTATGTATCCACCTTTGTATGAGAGCAGATTTAGGCTTCTGTCTCTCTCAGTGTGCGTACTTGGGTGGCCGATGCATGTAGGCATCATTCCAAGTGCGCGACTGTGTACTGTGAACTGTGTCTGTCCTATCTGTATTGCCGATCTGAAACTGTCACCACTGCAGTTCTGGCAGTTCCATATACTTTACCATGCATTGAATCCCCGCGGCACGTGTGCCTCTCCCTCCCCCGCCCCCCTATGAATGTATTTATGTATGAATGAGCACGGTGGGTATTTGCGTGTGCTGAGGGCTGATTATGTGCACTGTTGAGCGGCCACCTCATCTGCCCCGCCGAGCAGCAGCGCGGGATCTGGCGCTCCAGCAGCAGCAGCAGCCCAGGCAGCCCTGACTCACCAAGAAGGCGCCGCTCCTCGGCCTTTGCCGCCCCGCCGGTCGCAACCTGCTGCCCGCCGTACGACCTCTCGAGCACGCCGGGCTCCAGCTGCGACGCCTGCTCGCAGGCCTTCACGTGGGCCTGCGGCACCACAGCCAGCACCATCACGAGCGAGTCCCATCGCGACGAGAAATTGAGACCTGCCTAAGCAGAGGCAGGCTGGGCAGGCGCTGACTTGCACCCCGGCCGGCGTGTGGATTGCCCGATGGTGGCGACCCTTCTGTGCTGATGAAAGGCTGCTCTGCTGAGGACCACGCTGTCATGACTATCTGGGGGTAGGGTTTAGGGTTTTAGGGTTTAGGGTTTTAGCTGTCATCAGACATCCCTAAATCTGATGACAGCCACATATCCTCAACGGTACAGGATATTGCTGACCTGTACCTCTGCCTGGATATTGCTGCCGAAACGGCCGTCGTAGGTAGAGACGCTGCAAGTCCTGTCCCGGGGGCGGGACAAAAAGTACCTCTGCGTGACGTAGCGGATGTTGAGCGACTACCCGTACGAGTAGTGAGGGCTTGCCCCAACTCGCATTACTCGAATGGGCCGACGCCCAAACGGGTAGGGCGGACCTTTCGTGGTCAGTGCCGGGTATTTTGATGGCAGTGTTTTAGACGGTGATCCAACAGTGTTGGAAATTCCGTCACTAGCCTCCAATTAGTCTTGCGGAATGCTTTGGCAATTTGCTTGATGACTATAACGGAGCGTCGCCTACCCAGGGCTTTCCGTAACGGGATTGCTGCCCAAACGGCCGTCGTAGAGACGCTGTAAGGGTTTCACTGGTGCCAGTCCTGTCCCGGGGGCGAAAAAAAGTGAGCCCCCCCCCCCCCCCCCCTGCGCGCGCGCTCGCACGCGCAGTGCACCAAATAAGGGAAAGGGGGGAAGCAGTCCATCGCGCTGCAGGCACGCGGATGCGCATCCGTCCAGGAGGATCGAGCGCCAAGCTCACCGCAATGTCGTCAGCGTTGGCAATGAGCCGGTCGCCGCAGCCGGGGCAGCTCCAGTGGCGCCGCAGCGCTGGGAGCGCCGCATGGGCCGCCAGCTCCGACTCCACGCCACGCAGCGCGCCCGCGTACAACCAGGGCGCCACCCGGTGGCCGCCAGGTAAGCCCTCGGCCTTCACCGCCTCCTTCCCTGACGTGCACAAACCGAACCACACATACCGTAACATTGAGTTGCTACAATGAGTTGCTTTGCAGCACCGAGCCTGAGACCCCGCGCCAGACTTGCCGTGTACCCTGCCAGGTTGTCAGATAAGATTAGGAGCTTCTTTGTTGCAAAGAGGTCACACACTCTTCCATTCATACATACATTTATATGTGTACGGTCTCACTGCCTCACGGCCGATGCGCAAAGTACCATTGATACTCAATGACAGCACCGCAATGATAAAGCAGACGCTTGATGCGGATTAGGTGCGCACTGTGGGGGTTGTCGGGGCTCACCTGTCGCGGGCCCCGGCTCCGCGCCCTCCTCCAGCTCCACCTGCACATACTGCGCCGCAGCGGCGCTGCCCGCCAGCCGCTCCACCGTGTAGCACACCGGCCACATAAACGCCGCGGCCAGCTGCTCCGCCACAGCGGCCGCCCCACCGCCCCCCTGGCCGCAGCAGCCCGCAAAGGCACCGCCTCAGCGCATGCTGCGCCGCTCCCTCCCCTCTCACCATCCCTCTGCGCCCTCATGCATGTAGCTACCGCCAGCCTCTTGCGCTGCAAGCATTCACCCCGCGCCTCGACAGTCAAGGCGCAGACTATCGGTACTTCCCGGCAGCAGTGGGCCATCGTTGCATACAATCTACCGACACACATCGCTATCCAAGCAGAGAGAAATAAACCAACATGACCGGAATATGACATGCCGGGAGGTAGGGGGCACTCGATTCCTCGGCAACTAGACACATGCCTTCCGTAGGGTTCCGTGTACATGGAGCCGATGTGCCGGCACTTGGCTACTCAGTTGGGTGTGCTAATGGGAACCGTCGCCCTGGTCTTGACGATACCGGGGCATTCCGCGGAAGACGCAGGAAGAACACTCATTTGGCGGGAAACAAAAGAGATGCCGATGGAAGTTCGTCGTTTTTGAATCAAGGCGAGTGACACGCGTATGTACAAACTAGGTTTTGGGACAGGGGTTTTTCAGCCCTGCAGACGGTTTGAAAGAGCCCCGGACGCGTACCCCGATGTTGCCAACTCAACGCTTCACCTCGCCACACTGTCTGTCGCAGATGACATGGCGGGTGAGGCTATGGACGCAACGCGCGTGATCCAGTGGCCATGCTGAGTCTATCGCCCTGTCTTAAGCCCGGCAGAACCTACCAAGTTAGGCGCTCTACGTGCGCGCGCGCGGGGGGGGGGGGGGGGGGGGGGGGGGGGAGCTCCCTGCATGGAGCGTCTACCTAATCAGCACGAGGCCCCGCCATTGGCAGATGCTTTACTCAGATGCAGCACGCCCAGCCAGACCAGCAGCGATGGCCTCGCACCTGGGGCGCGCCCCACGCCTCCGCCACCAGGCCGATCCAGCTGGGAAGGCCCTCCATGTAGTCTGCCGCCTCGCCCTGCACGCAGGCGCCCTCATCGGGCCGCTCCGCCGCCGACAGCCCGCTGCCGCTTTCGCCCGCACGGCGGTGCGCAGCCCGCAGCTTGTCCGACATCAGCAGCGACAGCGCCCGGCGCGCTTTGGCCACGCTCAGGAGCACCTTGGGGCCGTCCCCGCCTTGCACGCGCAGCAGCAGCCACCTGCCCGGGTCGGCAGAGGTGTAAGCGGGTGCCATGACATGCCCACGCGCTGCCAGAGGCGACAATGCAATGGTGCCGTGCTTGATGATTGTGGACCCTCCCCAAATTGACCCCCCCCTGCACTTTGGCCACCACGCCCCTCACCTGTCCACCACCATCCGCGAGGCGTCCAACGTGGTGTCAACCTGCACGGAAGTTGGCAGGCATTCTCCTCACGTCGGCCCACCCGCCACTGCACTCATCCGCACCCAACAAGTACCCTGCTCGTCACCCACTGAGTATCCCTTCCAGTGCGGCTACTAGAGCTGAAGCTGCCTTGTAGGGCCAGAAACTAAAGGAAGACAAGACTCGCCAATTGTGTACACTGTTACACTGGGCTACTTTGGTGCCATTTAGTTTGCATTTCCATTGGGGGCAGCCGAGATCCATCGATAGGCCGACACGGGAAGGAAGGGGGGGGGGGGGGGGGGCAATGCCCCGCTTGCTACCATGATCCCACACTGCCAACGATGGGCACCGAGCCGGGCGTTTTACTCAACAACAAGTGGTTGGATGGACAGGTGCGCGGACGGTGCGAAGGTGCTAAAGGGTGCCCACCTGGGATGCAGACAGCAGCAGCGCGGGTAGCGCCGGCATGGGCGTGTTGTTGCACAGGAACAGCGCGCGCGTCTCGAGCGCCTCCACAAACGCCACCACGCACGCCGCGTCCAGCTCGCGCGCGCGCCCCGCCAGGCCGCTGCTGGGGTGCAGCGCGCCGTCCTTGCCCGTGGCCAGGTGGAAGCGCATGTCCGTCTCCCTGCAGGCGGAGTGACGGAGCAGCGGGTCAGATGCTTCACCCCTACCGCAAGCCAGCACGCCCGGCGCCCCTGCCGCTCTGAGCGAGTTTCCTCTAGGGAGGCTCTTGCGGTGTTCTCAGATTTGCATGGCAGTGGGCAAGCGTGATCGGAGCTCGTTGAACTCGACGTGGTGAACGCACTCTGCTTCATGTTTGACTAATGAACTTACATTCATATCATTAAAGACAGCTAACTTGTGTTTGTCTTAAGCGCACTATATTTATCAGGAGCAGACATACAGACAGACACGTTTTTGGTCACGTAACTCCACATCATAACGGCTGTAGCGCTACAAGGTCGCAAGCACACCGCTGCTGAAACGCGACAAAATCAGTGAAACAGTGTGAAGGTAATGAGGAGGAAAGGGGCGGGGCGGGCCGGGGGGGGGGGGGGGGGGCTCGCAGACCGGCGGTGCATGTTGCCGATGGCGGGGACCGCCAGGTTGGGGTACAGTGCGGACGCCATCACAAACTTGAGCAGGCAGATGTCCCCGCGCGTGAACTCCGCGGTAGCGGCGGCCGCGAGTGACGCGACGTCCACGGTCAGCTCCAGGTCCAGCTGCTTGAGGGCCTCCGCGCTCGGCCCGCTGGGAGGTGGCAACGCCAGAGGCATTCAGAGCAGTGAGCCGGCTATACAGGCGGAAGGGCGGGAGAAGGGAGGGGGGGGGGGGGGGCTGAGGGCCAGGAGGGATGAGCAGAGTGCGTTCGGGATGCCAGGAGACTAGCCTCCCGGGATGGACTCCATTTAGCGAGCGCTTTCTGCTGTGGTAGCCTCTTATTGATACTTCAGAGCTATGGGCGGACGCCGTCCAGCCGCACGGGATGCCGCTATAAAGAGTCGCGTCTCTCCCAGGATGTGGGTGCAGATATGTATATGGAGGGGGAGGGCCGTAGCGCTACGCACCCGCCGCGAGGCCGCGCCTCCCTCTCCTTGCCCTCCTCCTCGCTGCTGCCGCTGCCCCCCTCCGCCTCCTCGCCCCCCTCCTCCGCGCCCGTGGCCCGCAGCAGCCGGCGCGCGCGCGACTGCTTGTCCAGGCGCTGCCGCATGCTGCGCAGCCACGACTTGCTGGATGGCGGCGCGCCGCGCTTGTCATGCCTGCGCCGGCCATCCTGCCCGCGGCCCATGCGGCTCCTGCGCATGCGCAGACGCCCGGCACGCGTCACGACTGGGACTCATGCATGTCTCAGTCAAAGTGAGGGGAACAGTTTGGCTGCCACGGTTGCTTCCCGACCGCTCAATAGCCTACCCTTATCAATCCGCTCAGCCCGGCAGCACAATCAACGATGAGGATCTTCTCAAGCCATCGCGTGAGAGAAACGCAGGGGTCCCGGGCGCAGCACCGAAGCGGCATTCTCACCCGCCCATCGCTAAAGAGAGTCACTCCGCCCACACACCCCCCGGCCGCCCACTTACTAGCGTGGCTTACTGGTGTTACCGTGGCTAAGGGAACCCACTCGCTGTTGCTCTCAGTACATGAAGAAACCAAATCAGCCCTGCCAGGGTCCGGCTGGCCCTGGCCGGATACAGCTGTCCTGCCGCAAGGGGGCGGAAGGGGGGGGGGGGGGGGGGGCAGTTGCCGCACCAGTGCGCAGGCTCCGAGTCATCGCCGCGCCCAGAGCTCTGTGCCTGGTGGCGCTCCGTCAGGCCCGCCGAGCGCAGCAGGTCCTGAAACTGCCGCCGCAGCTTGGCAATCTCGTAGCTGACCCGGGAGGGGAGAGGGAAGCGGCGACACAGGCGGTATTTAGGACGTGGCCCAGAGTGAGCCGAGCGCTCGGGTGTGCAGATGTGTGTAGACGCGCATCAGCTTGCTAAGAAAGCGTAAGCAGAGCGGGAGGGAATCGCGGAGGCAGGTAGGCAGGGGGGGGGGGAGGGGGGGGGTCGGCGCGGTGGCTCACAGGCGCTGCTCCTCGACGCCGCGCTGCTGGCACCACTTGCGGGAGGACTGCCGCTGCCCGGCCTTCTGTTCGTTCTGCAGCAACGCGGGCGAAGTCGATGAGCATACGCCGCGCACGCCCATCTCCTATGGCTCGTGAATGAGGGGGGCATTCCGCCGTCGCCTTTGTGGCTAGAGCCCAGGGAGAGCAGTCGCCGCACCTTCACACGAATCCACTGCTCAAAGAGCTGAAAGAGCGAGAACGGGTCGCCCTCGGGGGACTCCACCTCCGAGCGGCGGGATGCCTCTGCGGGAGGGGAGAGGAGCGCGGGAAGTAGGGGGGGGGGGGGGGGGGGCATGCCCGCACTTAGTTTATGGCCCATTCACAGGGCCGCCTCAACAAGTTCAGAGAATACGCCGGCCGGGGCTTCGCAGGGTGTGGGTGACGTGGGGGCCGCGCTACTAAATGACACATCAGGAGTCATCATGACGCAACGGGGATGGTGGCGGTTGTGCATGCACATGGCGAGCCTGGTGGCACGCAAAGCCCAAGGAAGGGAAGGGGTGCTAGAAGGGGAGGAGGCGGTAAAAGGAGGGGGGTCCACCGCTGCCGGAGGTGCGCAGGAAGGGGGACTGCACGCTGAGGGCGGCGGCCATGGTGAGCACCGCCTCGGAGCAGCCTAGCACGCAGCCCAGCACGAGCATCTTCCCGATGTGGATGTCCACCGGCAGCGAGGCGAGGATGGCGCCCAGCGGCGTCAGCGTCTGCAATCCGGAGGGTGTGGGGGGGGGGGGGGGGGGGGGGGTGTGTCAGGGGGAGAGGGAGAGGCTTACATGCGCCAGTCGCTCGCCGTGCCATGGGCTTGTAGAAGCCTCACCTCGCGCTCGTCCAGCGCCTGCGCCGCCTTGAGCGCGCCGATGGCGGCCTCGACGCCCTCCAGCGGCGGCGGGTCGATGAAGCCAAAGCGCCGCGGGTCCATGCCCCCGCCGGCCAGCTGCTTGATCTGCAGCACCACGCTCTCCAGCCGCACGCGCTGGATCTCCGGGAGGTTGAACTGCGCAAAGCCGTGGAAGTCGGACTCGGAGTAGAGTCGGTAACACACGCCTGCGGGCAATGGCGCAGGTCCCGGGCAAAAGAGTGCTCAAGGAGCGTCTCCACCCTCAAAGTGCAAAGGTGGGATCCGGATAAAACCGCGAGGCCAGCCATTGTTGCGTGTTGAGCACCATAGGGCCGCACGTGTACCTGATATGTGCGTATAATACATATGGGACCGCGTAATGCTTCAAGGCAGGAAGGCATGCAGTTGTTCATAAGATGGATGCCACAGGCATCGCGGCGCCCTCTCTTCCGTCCCATCTTTGAGGAAGCGGGGTGGGAATGGAGGGGCTGCGAAGGTCACGCGAGGCCAGGGGAAGGGGGGCTCACCCGGCCCCGTGCGCCCGGCGCGCCCCTTGCGCTGCTCCGCGCTGGCGCGGCTGACCCAGCCCTCCTGCAAGCTGCCCACCTGGCCGCCCGCGTCGTACAGCATCTCCTTGCAGCGGCCGGAGTCCACCACAAAGCGGATGCCGTCGATCGTGACGCTCGTCTCAGCGATGTTGGTGGACAGGATCACCTTGCGCACGCCCGCCTCCGCCACGTCAAACACGCGGTCCTGCATGCGCCAAACCACCCGCCCGCCCCTCAGCCTCACGCTATCCGCACAAACCAACCTGCTCGCGCGGCCGCCACCAGTCATCGGTCAAAGCTTTGCTGAGACACTGTTGAGACCTGCCATGGCTCTAGTTGGCTGTAGCGGCGTGTCAGGTCAGCGCCGTGGTGTTCGCCTGCTGTCATTCCTTGGATGCCGGTGGTGCTGTCCAAGGGCCAGCCCTGCCTGCCTGAGACATTCGGAGCTACTCGCCTCCGATACGTGTCAGCGATAGCGATAAGCGGGGCGCGGCCTGTGAGCGGGTTGGCCTGCCCGCCGCGCACCTGGCTCTCCACAGCCAGGGAGCTGTGCAGCTTGAGCACCACCCAGCGCTTGGTCTGCGCCGCGTACTCCTCCAGCGCCTCCGCCACCGTGCCGATGTCGTCCATGCCGGAGAGGAACACCAGCACGTCGCCACGCTCCTCGCGCGGCACCTTTCGGGGGGCAAATAGCGACCACGGGGGGAGGGGGCGTGGGGGTTACTCTCAGGGCAGAGGCGAGAATGACTCGGCACCATGACTGGCTGGTGCCATGGGATGATGTCTCGTGCACCTGGGGCATGCCTGCACCTCGGTGTCGATGCGGCGCAGCACGTTGACGTACGGCCCCGCTGAGATGCGCTCGGTGACGCGGCGCCCCCCCTTTGCCACGCGCTCGTTCGCTTCCTCGCGGCTGCGCCCGCTGGGCCCTCCGTCTCGGCCGGCCCGGTCGGGCGGCGGCGGCAGGTAGGCCACCTGGCGGCACACGCGGGGGCCGGGGCGCTGTCAGCGAGGCGGTGCTGCTTGCACGGGGACGCACCAGGCCAGACCCCATGATGTGCGAGGCCATCGTCCGTGGCAATCAACCTCAAAACGCATCGCCATTAATAGAGGAAAAAGCCAACATCATTGCTTTCCATCGAGAGTAGATTGAGTTCTGGCCCGATCTCCAAAGTTTTTCACTTCTGCCAACTACATAAAGACAAGGCAAAGCATTAAGTACTTATACACGATGCAAGTAAAGCTGCAGGCTCATTTCTGGTTTTTTGTATGATATTACTTAGGGACGGTGATTTGTGGATACCGCATTGGTGGAATGTTGTTGTTCTCCAGAGCGCATTGCTCAGAGCGTTGGAGGGCTTCCACTACATGCCCGTATATATATAGCAAGCTAAGGAGTTGCAGCGATAAGAAACAGTCGCGAAAGCAGCTGGCGCTAATGAGTTAGGATGGAGGGAGGAGGAGGAGGAGGGGGGGGGGGGGATATGGGGCACCCGGGGTGTGGTGTCGGGGCGAGGGAGGGGACGGGCCTGACCTTGATGGGGTGCAGGCGACCCGGCACGGAGATGATGGGCACGCCGCCAAAGTAGTCCGAGTAGGCGGTCACGTTGATGGTGGCGGACATGAGCACCACGCGCAGGGCGGGCCGCTGCATCGCGATGGCGCGCAGCAGCGCCAGCAGGAAGTCGGTGGACAGGTGGCGCTCGTGCACCTGTGGGTGGGGCGGGAAGCCCGCGGAGCCGAGCAACGGCAGCGAGAGGGAATGGGCATGCGGCCTCAGCCATAGTATGCAATGATGCAACCACAAGTGATTCGGCACGGGGCGGTGATGAGAGACGGCGGAGAGAGATTTCTTATGCGGTGTGGTCGGGGAGGGGATTGCGCAGTCTTGCATTTAATGGTGCAACAACAAGCCGCACCCGCGGACAGAGACACACAAAGCGTTGCGCAGTTCATTCTCACATTACACCATGTCATATGTTATCATCGTTTCGTCATATGGTATTCTGCATTAGTGTAGGGTAGAAAAGGGTAGGGTAGGGTAGGGCAGGTAGGGTAGTCCATTAGGGTCATCCAGACGCGTCGGGCCATCGCACTCATCGCACTCATCGATCGCACTCAGTCCATGCCATGCCTGCGGCTGGTCATGCGCGTCCCGGGGGGGTGGGGTGGGGTGGGGGGGGGGGGGGGGGAGGGTCTCGCCTCGTCCAGCACGATGCAGTCAAAGTCGCGTAGCTCAGGGTCGCCGGCGAGGCGGCGCAGCAAGATGCCCTCCGTCATGAAGGTCACCTTGGTGCCGGCGCCGCGGGAGGAGTCAAAGCGGATCTGATACGCCACCTGCGCACACGGCCATCACACAGAGGCAACGGTCCGCGCGTCAAGCCTCGTCGCCGGCAGGGGAGTTTGGGAGAGGTACATCGCGAGTCACTGGGGGGGGGGGGGGGGGGGTGGAGCCGGGAGGGGGGGGGGGGGGTGCTCACCTCGTCGCCGTGCTCGTTGAGCGTTTCGTACGACACGCGCCGACACAGCGACATTGCAGAGATCCGTCGCGGCTGCGGTGAGGGGGTGGGACAGAGGGCCAACAATGGCATGTCTCGGTCAGCATTGGGGCGCTTGGATGCGGATGAACGGTTCCCATGGGTGTAGGTAAAGGGGGGACGCGGAGGAGGCCAAGAGCGGGAGGGGACGGGGGGGGAGGGGGGACCTGGGTGACGGCGATCTTGCTGTAGCCCGCGCGCAGCAGAAACTGCGGCAGCTGGGTGCTTTTCCTACACAAAGCAAACAAGTAGGACATAGCAGGAGCGCCCCCTTCCAGTCAGCCCCCCACACTTAGGCTCTTGGAAACGGCTAGCTGGGGGTGAAGCAGTGCGGCAGACTCACCCGCAGCCGGTGTCGCCAGCCAGCACGATGACGGGGTGGTCCGCCAGCGCAGAGACGATCGATTCCTCGAATGGCGCGATGGGCAGTGCGGCCTGATCTGCCCGCAGCTTGAGAAGTTTGGCGTGCTATATGGGATGAGGGAAAGGGGTTGAAGGGGGGGGGGGGGGGGGGGAGTCATGAGGGTTCCGATGTTATGGACGCCACGCTTTGGGTTCGGTATATTTTATTGCCTTTCATCCCTCCAGAAGAAGGAACAACATGCATCTGACAGTATATCACAATGACACAAACCTAGCACGGAATCTCCGGCTCGATGGCGCAAACCAATCCATTGTTCGCGCAACTCGCGGACCCAATTACAGTGTAGTTTGAAGGGAGGAGAGGGAGGGGGTCGGTACGGCACAGATATCATTGCCAAAGCACACCGTCGCAGCCTCAGGTTTCCCATGTCGCCCACATTCCCAGGCCGCAATAACGGACAACGGACGAACGGCAGCGCACCATGCAATAGCAGGGGAGACGCCTCCCCTATCAGAAACGCCACGCACGTCCAGCCAGCAGCATGCAAGGAAAGCGTGTGGGTTGGGAGCAGTTTCCTCATTCATAACAGGGCCATGGTGGAGAGGGAAAGGGGAGGAGGCGCGGAGGTGGGACGGAATGAACCGTCCCCCCGGGGGAGGAAGGGGGTCCCTCACCGCCCTCTTCTGCCGAAAGTCCTCGTAGTGCGCCAGCATCGTCCTGTAGTGCTCCATGGCCGCGCGCAGCCCGTCCGGCCCCGCCGCGTCCGCAATGGAGGCCGCGCGGCTGCCGCGCTTGGCTGAGATGCAGCGCCCCCACGAGGTTGGATCAAACAAGAGAGGGATTAGAGGGGGGGGGGGGGGGGGGACGAACATCAGCATCTAGACTTGGCTGCATGCTCATGCTACCCCCAAGGCGCTCAGCTCACTCCGCACGCAATATGGGGAGGCAGCGCGATGCCGCTCCGATCTTGTTGCCCCTCTGCCCGCCATCCCTCTTCCCTGTCACCCCCATTAACGACATGCTGGATGGCAGCCCCGGCGCCGCTGTCCGACAGTGGTGGTGGCGGGTGAGGGCGGGGCCGGGGGGGGGGGGGGGGGGGGAGACTTACCGGCGTGGTAGGCCTTCTTCGTCTCCGCCACGTCCGCAAGCACGGAGACATTGACGCGGTACCGCGGGTCGTAAACCTCCGGCAGGCCCAGTGCGTTGCCGCCGCCCTCCCCCTCCTCTCGCGCCTGCGGCGGCGCCCATGTTACCGGGGCCTTGCGCCGCCTGGCTGCCATCGCGCGGGCCAGCTTGGGGATGAATTCCTGTGAGGACGTGGCGTGGTGACTGGCTATGTCATGAGTGTGTTCCGGCATGGCGATGACAGGGGGGTGGGGGGGGGGCATTATAGGGGAGATGGGGGCGGCAATGCAGAGTTCCCCTCATTGTGGGAGGGGGGTGTCGGGAGGCCCGGCGAGGGTCATGCTGTTGATTGGATGCTGCTGAGGTAGGAATGCATGGGCGCACCATGGCCTCCTTGTGCTCTGCCGAGCCTTGAGGGTAGGCATCGCCGCGCTGGTGGAAGGCGTTATCCATCACCTCCTGCGCGGTGCGGCCAGCACGGCGGCACCCTCAGCAGCAGTACTGGAGAGAAGAGCACAAGGATGTGAAATGGGGGAGGGTGCGGTATGGTGGTAAGGCGCGGCGGGCGCTGTTGGCGCCGCCCCACCTGCAGCACCTCCCAGTCCTGCCCACCGCCGCTAGCCATCCCGCTCGCCCTATCGCTCGCCCGCCTGCAACACGCGCCACTGACGATGCGGGTGCGCCCCCCCCCCCCCCCCCCCCCCCCCGGCCTGTCGGTCTTTCGCGCTGTCCGCTGAGCAACAAAGTGACGAGCGGCGGCGATGGCTGTCGCGATGGCCAGCGCAGAGGTGACGTCGTCACCTTTTGCGATGGCCGTTGCCACTCTCCTGGCGTTGCTTTTCCGTGCGAGCAGCTGTTGTCAGGCCAACGGGCCTCGTGATGCTGCTGCCGCCGAGCGGAATTAGACAGCACGAGTGGCGTCAAATTGCACGCCGATTGCGTGTCGTGACGTCCTGACCACATGTTTCTTTAGCGCTACCTAGTGACCGTGGACGTCGGATACCGACCTATGGAGATACTGTGTCAGAGCTGCTTAAAATAACAGAAGCATATTGATCGTCAAAGAACTTGCTCGCCCACGATGACGATTGTCTTAGTTCTGTGGAAAGTATCTAGGGGCTAGCTGTATATTTTATAATAAATAACTTAAATAGCAATACGACTTGTATTAATGAATTAATCTAGCCTGCATTTTAAACACACCGCTCGCGCAGGACTAGATTTATTTTAAATGCATTTTCTGAGATGAGGTCTGACGAATTCTCCTTGCGCTGTGTCGGCATTTGCAGCGCCGCGTCTATGTCGTCGCTGTATATGAGTACGTAATACTATGTGCCTTTTCGTTTTAGGGTAGATCTGCTACTACTCAGCGAGGCGCAGCACCATTACTGCAGTGGAGACTGGTGTCCCGAAACACCATGCACACGCACACGCCAATATGGCCCTACTCCACCCAACATACGTCTTATTAGCCTATGAGGCTGTTTGCTGACATCTTTCCTCACCCATCCATGGCCATCATCGAGCTACCGCCGCGCCAACTAAGCACGCAGTGTTTTATCCATGCGCGGCGGCACCTGTGGGGCACCAACCTTAGCAGTGTTGTGGGGGGACTTCACATGACGCCCAATATTGTAGTGCGGCGACCACAAGCAGTGCCCGCTTACATCACACTTTTGTTTTACTTGTAACGATCATAGGCGGGATGGATTAAACTTTGCAATATGATACATAGAAATATAAATGATAAAGCTGGAATAAAAAATGTGCAACATTCCAGGGTTTTAATTCATGTTATACCTATATTCAGCTGCTCTGTCATTGTATTATTCTTAGACTCAGATTCCGCGAGAATGGGTCTGTGACTTATGTGGATGGGTGTACTTTCGGAGCGACTACTCAGACAAGCAGGTACATTGTTGCATTGGAAAGTTAGTCGGTTTCGGAGCGACTTGACCCCCCCCCCCCCCCCCCCCCCCTGCCGCCCTTGCGCCCCCGGGACATCGCTTTTGGCAACAGTGAAACCCTTGCGGCGTGATCCTTTAGACACAGCCTTATTGGCTCATATTGCTGCTTTCTTATGATTCTCACTGGGCTAACAGCCCAGGGCGGTCCATGCGTTCATGGGATGAAAAATCAGACGTTGACCCACGCATTTATCAATGTCTTTTCTGGCGCGGCCGTCTCGCTAACACAGTTCTGAACGGCCACACATATAAGACCAGCAGCTTGCGAAAGGCAAACCTGCAGGAATCACTGTGAGGGGTAGGGCTCTGCTCCACATGCTGAGACTACGGGCTGTTGAGTTCTTATCAGTGCTGCCCCTCATTGGCCCAGATCACACATCACAGTCATGCAGTATTCAGTACTGTTCGTAACGCTGTTCAGGGTTATTTAAATGTGTTCTATAATGAGCCCCGCCGGGTTCTGGTGATTCAAGATGGTGTCTATCACATCTATATTGTAGCCCTGTGGCAATCTGTGGTAAGACTGAATAGAAATAAATGAATTGTTGTGTGGGCTGCATATGAAACGCGCCAGCCACGCCGGGTCCAAGCGGCACATGCTTCAGCGCCAGCTCGATCCCTCAGCTTCTCTGGCACGTTGCCTCGATTCCAGGCTCGGGACTGACGAGGCTGCCAATCTGGAATGAGCCGGCGCAATCCAAAGGAGATCCCACTGTTGAGCCAGACTCGTCCTTGCAGAGCGCCCTCTCGCCGTCAGTGGTCCACACGATCCTCATCTTTCCATCACTCACCAGGCATACCAGGCTTGTGCATGTGGCCGTTAGGGCTGGCGCTGCAGTGGTGCCGCGCTCAATTCTCACGTCAGCTGGGCAGAGCAGCTCATTGCCGGACACGTTACCCGTGTCGCGGTCCACGCAGGCAGCGCTCTGCCCCCCCGTTATCAGCTTTAGCTGGATTTTTTCCGCATCGGGGTCGCAAACCAGAGGTGTTGGTGGTGGAGCGGAGCACCCGCCTGAGCCCGAAGAGAGATCAAGTTGCGCCAGCGCTCCCTGGTGCGAGAGGCCCACGCCCACAGCCATCCGTGAAGTCCTTCACTTCCTTGTATGCAAGAATGACAGTGCCATCGCGTTTGATGACCACTTGGAAGCTGCTGCCGTCGCCGTCATACTGGCCATTCCGCTCGTACTGTTCCACGTTATTGAAGTTCACGACAAAGACATTGGTGTACCGCCCAAAAGAGATAACCGCGCCCGGGCGAGCGGCGTTCAAGTCCGTGAACAGAGCTGAGATGCGCGGCAGACTGTTGTGAGCGCGCGCTGATGCGTCACGGCCGTCGTCGCCCTCTCCAAATGTCAGGTAGCCATTGCTGCCGATAAACACGCTGGAGTAGGTTTCCCCGAAGAAGGGGAAATCGAACCCCAGGGACTGCGCGGACACCGTATCGTCGCCCATCTGGAGCTCAGTGCCTCCACGGCTCTCTGGCCAGGCCTCAAAGTCCTGGATGCAAGTACTGGTAGTCCTGTGAGGGATCGAAGGCGATGATGGATCCCTCAAGATCGGTGCTGCTGCCGGTGGGAAAGAGCTCAAACGATGCAATAGGGGGGCCCTGGAGTGGGCATGTGCACAGAGTGAATTCCAGATATGTCGCATGAGGATTGCCAAGCAGGGATCAGCGCAAGTGTTCAGGACGCCGGTAGAGCCAGCAAGCAACCGCTTGAGCACACTGTTGTGCTGTGATGGTGGAATACGCACCTGCACCGGGCTCCATGCATATGCCGGCTCTCGAGCACACCGCATTTCCGTGGCAGACGCTGTCGTCTCCAGCGCAGCCCGCCATGCCAATGGCACACTTACAATCAGAGGTGCACCGGTGGTCGTTGTATTCCTCGAAGCTGCGGAGCCCGGAGACGCACTGATACATGAGGCGGATCTGGTCGACGTCCAGGTTGTCGGCGCCATCAATCTGGCCGATGAAGTTGCCGCCCGCGTTGATGGTGGTGCCGCCGTTGGCTGAAAAATAGGTGCTCCCATAGTGCATCACTGAGAGGTAGTCATACGGAGTCCCCATGGGGTCGGCATAGCTGACCTTATCAAAGTTATTCTCGGACCCTGCCTTGATGTTTTGGAAGTTGATGGTGACATAGTCGTCTCTGTCTGGCCGGGACTGCTCGTGGAAGAAGCCGAGTGCATGCATGACCTCGTGCTCTATGATATCCGTGTAGACGCATCCATTCGGTGAGAGGTTGAGAGTCTGACCGCCTGCCGCGAAGGAGGTCTTTCCGATGTAGGACCAGCAGCCATCGGACTTGGACTCTATCGAGATCCACTCAGCGTCGACCCCGACGACCCTCGGACGGAAACGAAGGATGCCGATTCGGTCGCCAAATGCGGCGAGCGCGCTGTCGATTGTCGCCCGCTGCTCGATGGTGAAAACGTTCCCGTCCCCTAAGGCATACGGAACATCGAGAATGCCATCGACACCGGGGTTGTGCCTCCACAGTCGTGAGAGGTAGCGCACGTCGGCGCCACGGACCGTCGCGATATCCTCGAGACTATGGAGCTCGTCCTCAGCAGGCTTGACGAGGCGGCCCGCCTTTACCTCCTCCTCGGCGAATTCGACGCCGAAAAAGGCGCTGATGCTGCTGTAGTCTGGAGCCAGGCATCCGTGGATGAGGTTCGGATTCTCTGCGGCATTGCGGCGGCAACAGAACATTGAGTGGCCTCAACATCGAAGATAGATTTGCCACTTACACCAATTTTCAGCCGCCACCTGTACGGGTACGACAGATCGACGGCCTTCCCACAGCGCTAGGTGGGGCGCGACAGTATCAGCCGTGTAGTGGCTTGCGCTGCCATATCAGCTACTACCCGCCGCGCGACTCTCACCCGCGCAGCATTGAAATCTCGGCGCACGCACAGGCAGAGACAAATATGCCGATGGCAGCCTATGTCCGATAGTGCACGGGTGGCGGCGGTAGGAAGGCTCAAGTGCCTGATATGATAAGTAGGTTGCTACAGACATGTATGAGGTCATAATTAAACTGTTTGGTTACAGGGAGAGCGTCCAGAGAATGCACGCAAAGGTCATAATTCGACCACAGTCTGCGCAGACGAAGTGACAGTATTCAAAGGATTGCCTTCAAGAATTTCCCGTCGCGACTGCTTAGCAGATTGGGCAGAATTTTCCATAGATACGGGCAGGCCCTCATCACCTCTGGCGTTTACCGCTTCTTCATTCCGTTCGTGTCTGTGTTCTCCAGCAGTTTTCGGTGAAAACGGGGCGGTGTCATCAAAGACTACCCGCGCGGTAGGGGTCTGGATAGGCGGTGTGGACAACGGCACGGTGGGGTGGACGGGGCCGGGAGGGTCGGACAAGAACGAGCGGAGCGAGCGCCCGTGGACAGCTGACACCGAGGTCAACAACAGCAGCGCCGCCAGAGGTGCTCTGAAGGCGTTTTTGCATGCCTTCCTCAGGAGCATGGCGGCCCGCAGACTGTTGCTGGCAGACAACGAGTATTCGCGTTTACGGGCAGTAGTACGTCGCGCGCCTATTCGTAGCGCCGCTCTGACGCTGGTCGGTGCTCACCGCATCCGTACAAGATCCTGCAGGTGCTGATACGCATTTGTCAGGCGCTGCTTTCTTAAAGGATAAACGTGCGGGTGGCCTGAGCTCGCGTGGTGCCACACAGAACAGACGCGGGTGGAGGTGAGGTCGTGGCATGGCGGTACTAACTGCTGGCTGTGTCGACACTACAGGTAGAATAATAATAATATAAATGTTCTGAACTACCAGTAGTTTATGTGGATTCTCTTACTGTACGGGATAGCCCTGGCGCGGCGCCTGGAGCGCGCGTGCCCGCGCATAATTGAGGGGGCCCGGTCAGGGCCACCACCTGCATCCACGGCGGACCGACCGATCACTGGGCCACCTGTAACCAAGAAGAGAAATATTCACCGACCGGTCACTCTCCTTTTCTGTGGCACGCTCCATCGAGCGAATCACAGCAAAGTCGAGGCATTTTTGCCGCGCAGGGTGCCGCCGGTCTTCCGCCATCGTCCCATGCTGTACGGCGAGCTTTCGGCGCCCCCCCCCCCCCCCCCCCCCCCCTGCTGCCCCCCTGGAAAAACCCGTAATAGGGTATGTGAGGGTATTGGACCCGCGCCGCTTGCAACTTGCTAACTACTACCCGCGAACGAGATGCTGAGTACTCGGCTACTCGCCCAACGCGAGTAGAGGACGAAGCCGCAGCGCTTCCCCACTCAGTGGAACAAGGTCCAAGCCCTTCGACCGGTGTCGACCAATAGTAACATGGCTGCCCCTCCCGTGTGGGCGTGGCTCGATCCGCACCGGTCCCTACTCGGCGTAGGTGCCGAGATGCGCTCCGATTGGGGCGCATGCCGGCGCATGCCCGTCGTCTAATACAGATTCGAAACCAAGGTGACACCACATTGCCAGTGGCCAAGCCAGTGGCACATGGCTACTCCCACGCCGCGGCACTTCCACTGTGCCGCGCACCGTGGACCCTGACGCCGATGCGGAGAGGGCCAACATAGCGATAGGGCGCTCTGCTCGCCCCCCTCGCGACATCCATCGCGCCGATTCCTTTCCCCCGACTCCCCTTGTATGAGACAAGCATCGCGTCCAACGTAATCTCGGCAACTGGCAAGCCGTTGGTGCGAGTCGGCTGAATTTCTAGAGATATACGCGTCCCCTTTTCGGAAGGGCTTGCCCCCTCTTCCTTTCATCATGCCTGGGGTGTCAATGGAGGATGCTACTCCGGCCCAACTGAACTTCATGGACATTGAATTGGCTCGCTTCCTGGCCGTTGGGGCCTGGGAACGAGGCTACTGTGCAAAATGGGTGTCCCAGTTGCTATTCCTGGTTCCTAAGCCCGGAACAAACAAATGGAGGCTCATCATTGACCTTCGCCCCCATAACCGCTACTGCGAGACGCGCGGTCATCTTTCGTTCGAGACGCTTTCGTATATATATGCGCAATCTGGGACGCCTTGGGGATTACATGTTGCATATGGACGTGCGAGATGGGTGTTACGGGGTTGGAATCACCTTTGAGGACAGGGACTTTTTCACTGTCGATTACCGCGGCACTATGTAGTAACTGGCTGGCCTACACATAGGTTGGCCTTTGTCCCCTTCCTACTCAACAGCACGCTTAGACTCCTCAACGAGCTGCCTTGCAAGTCCTAAACGGTGGTCGCTAGCACGTACTATCCATGGACGCGGGCAACAAACCCATGACCGACTTCTCCTCCCCCAACAACGACATCATGATCTCCGGCGTAACCGACATAATCAAACACACAGTCCCGTACATCAACATCCCCGACCGCCTAGCGGATACCCAAGAAGGGGGAAGCGAAGGCCCCAACGCCGCACAAGCACCCACCCCGCTCCCCACAACCGTGCTACCCCAACACCTCCGCCCTTTACACTGCAAGTCGGACGCGGTACGCATCGTCGGCTTCGACTGGGACCCGGCCACTGAAATCATATCTCTCAGCAGCGATCCCAGGGCAGTCCAAAAAGTACAGATAATCGAATTCAAATACTGCACTGATCTCAATCATGCCACCGTACACGCTCTCATCCGCGAAAATCCCAACACATGGTGAGCGCCCTACGTCGTCAAGGTTGGCAGTGTCCCACGGAAATCATCCCCGTCATCATGGGCTGCAGCGGTCCCGGCATGCACAAGCTCACACTAGTAGCCATCCACAACCGCACGGTCCTCCGCCCCAAGAAGCAACCCCCGGACAAACCCCCTCCACCTCTCAGCACCGCTGCAATCCGCCTTTGTAGAAATCTCTATAGACGCTCAATCGGATGGTTACATACTCTCCTCCGCATATCCCGACAGTCCCTCGAACTTACCATGCCCAACCCCAATACCTCCCAAAACCGGAACACACACCCACCATTAACAGCCACGCTTTCGAAGATCACCATACATGACACCCCCGCTACGGTAGGAGGGGGGGGGGGGGGGGGGGGGACAATACCAAGCGGCATGGAAGGAGGGCGCGGGCGAAGAGGAGGAAGGCCGGAAGTTGCATCCATAATCCCTAGGGTTCCCACAGCTGTTGGATAAAGCAGGTCCTAAAAACAACTCGGGTTAGGCAGTGGAGCGCAGCAAGTCAGCACGTTGTACTTCAGTTTCAGGTCCAATTTCAATTTCAATTTCAATTTCGCGATGCCATGTCGCGAGGGCGCGTGACGCGGGCGGTGCCTCGCAGGACAGTAGCGACCGTCCCGACGGCATGTGCGTCCTCCGTCATCCGCACCGGTTATTTGTTGTGGTAGGTGTAGCTGCCGTTGTACACATGTGTGACGCACGGCGGCCATGGTACCGCACGTGTCCGCCACACAGAACCTCCGGAGTTTGAACCACTGCAAAAGGTTGCTCCTCTGCCAGCGGGAGCCCCGTAGCCCGTAGTGTGACTCAGCTACGGGTGTTGAGGTTTAGCCCCCCCCCCCCCCCCCCCTCACCTCCCGCCCCCCCCCCCCCCCCCCCCCGCTGGAGCTCCACCACCTTGGTGTGCACATGGTCACCAAAACTGTCTCGGCTGCCAACCTAGGGCAGGACTGGGAAACCACCTCGGATGCACGAACCAGGTAAACCACAATTGCCGGGGCTGTCTGTCGCTGCCGATGAAGTAATTTGTAATTTGAAATTTCTTATTCACTCTTGTTACATCGTTGTTCATTTTCAGTGTTTTCTGCTAAGCAGCAGCCTGTCTTACGGCCAGACCACGCGAACCTGCATAGGGTCTGCTGCCTACCACCATTGCGCGTAACGTGTGGTCCTCTGAAGGCCAATTGATGAAGTAACGCATGAGCGTAGCACAACGACTCGCGCCGACAACTTGGTTCCCGGTGCGGACTTGACCAGCCGCGACCCTCACGCGCACATGTACGCGAAGCCGCCACCGAAGGCAGCGAGCTGGAAGATGGCAGGCGTGCTGAATCCGTCCAAGACAGCACGGCTCCCGCGCCATGAGGCATCCCGTACTGAAACCTTGTGGTACCGGTAATTTAACCGGTTGAAACCACATGCTGACTGTACGGATTGCGCTAGGACAGTAAAAAGTGTTGGGAAACCCTAAACCCCATAAACAGGTTTACATCATAATCGCGAGCTGCTCTGTTATTTGCTTTGGAGCAGGAGGGGCGCAAAAAGATATTGCTGAACTACCCTATGTCCCTTTTCTTCAGGGCCCGGACCCCCCCCCCCCCCCCCCCTCTGCCCCCCAGGGCGGGCGGGGCACCCTCAACCCTGCGCTGAAGTACTGGTACCCCTCTTGGGGCGGGCAGGCATGTTGGGGGCGGGATGTTGCACGGCTGCTTACACATGCACGCCATTGATGCCACTACCTTTGTTGATGCACTACCGACATGCACTACCTTCCATGCTGTTCTGGTGCATGTTATACCGCGGAAGCAGGGCCTAGCCAGGCAAGCTCCCACCAGGCAGTGCGCCGCCGCCAGGAGTCCGCGTTATCAATAGTCATCATTACAGGGTGCTTGTACTACGGGCAGAAGCGGCAGCATGCCGCCAGGGCCATGCTGATGAAGGAATGAAACCGTCAATCCTTACAGGGTATGTACTCATACGTTCATTATTTCGTGTGGTGCACGGCATGGCGCCCCATGATGGCGGTGCATCATCTCTTGTCTGTGACCCAGTCTTAGTCATACCGCCTGTTTTCGGGCGATAGATAAAGCTGCAAGGGTTAGCACCAGACCGGTATGGACGCACCAGCAGGGTAAATATACGAACATCGCGCTCAAATGTAGGACAGGGCATGTGCAGATAGCAAGCAGCACCCCCCCCCTTGTTGCATGCCTATCTGGTATCCAGGGCAGGTTACCGTAACTATGCCATGTTGTTATTCCTGGCCATGCGCTTGGCGTATTACAACACCAGGATATTGGCGCTCTGCCCGCAATGCAGCCGCAGCTGTCCTTAAATACCACAGTCCAAGGCTTTGCGCCCCAAGCAGCTCCGCTTGGTGTCATTGAGCCTACTAGGGTAGAATGCGATGCCTTGCCATCGCCATCTTGTCATCACCATCATCTTCAACGGAGGGAATGTCCTGGTGGTGGAGCCAGTCTACAGGGCGGCACTGGAATACATACACTACTTGACGCCTGCAGCTACACATTTGCATAAGCAATACATACACACACGGCATGTACAACAAACGCCTGCCGCACCAAGGGTACGCCCCTCCATCAGGGATTCGCCGCCTCCCCGAGACAGCGAACCAACGTCAGTCCCGGCAGCATTGCCTCCACCTGTTCCAGCGCCTCGGGCGACATCTCCTCGCAGCCGGAGACGTCCAGGTGGGTGAGGCCGGCGCACCGCCCCAGCGGCGCCAACGCATGGTCCGTGAGCTGCCCGCAGCCGCGCAGGGAGAGCCACGCCAGGCTGGGCGCGCCGGCAAGACCCGCCACTGCGGCGTCGGTGATGTGGAGGCAGTTGTCGAGCCGGAGGCGACTCAGCCGCGGGAGCCGCAGCGCCTCTGCCAGGCCTGCATCAGTGAGGCGGTGGTGTTCGTGGTCGAGGTCGCCCTCGTCGTTGGCCCTGCTGCCGGTCCAGAACGCAGAGAGTGCGGGGTAGGTGCTGGGACGGGAGAGGTCGAGGTGGGTGAGGCTGGTGAGCGACTCTGCCAACAGCGCCAGGTGGCCATCGTTCACGAACGGGCTCTCGCCCAGGTGGAGGGCGGTCAGCCCGCTGTGGTGGAGCAGCCAGCGCAGGTCGCCGGCGCCGTGCATGACGCCCGTGCGGCCGATGTCGAGCTCCGTGAGCGCAGTCAGCGCCGCCAGGTGCGTCATGCCCTCCTCAACGTCGATGTCGCGACAGCCCGAGAGGCGCAGGGTGCGCAGGCCGGTGAGGTCCGCCAGCTCCTCCAGCCAGCAGTCGAGGAACAACCCCTCGAAGTACTTCGGGTAGGACAGGTCAAGGGCGGTGAGCGTGGTGAGCGGCGCAAGCGCGGCAAGGCACTCGTCGCACAGGTCGCAGCGGCTCATGTGGAGACCCGTCAGGCTGTGCAAGGCGGTCAGCCCCTCCAGTGCGTCAGCGGCGTACAGGTCCGCCACCGGGCTGCCCGACAGGTCCAGCGTCCGCAGGCCCGACAGCGCGCCCAGTGCTGCAAGTCCGGCCTCCGTGACGCCGCGGCCGACAGTCAGCTTGAGGGAGGCCAGGCGCGGCGCGGTGGCCGCCAGATGCTGCAGCGTGCCGTCCTCGCGCAGCGGGCGGCAGGGGCGGTCACGGCCCAGCTCCAGCGATGTCAGCTGCGGCAGCGCGCCGGGCGCCAGGCTGGCCAGCAGGCGGTGCGGGTAGAAGCCCATGCCCTGCAGGTCGAGGGCGGTGAGGGCGGTGAGGGCGGCGAGCGCGGCGCCGCTCGTGACCAGCGGGCCGGGCTCCAGCTGCAGGGACGCGAGCCCCGGCAGGGCTGCGGCCAGCTGCGCGAGCCCGGCGTCACTCATGTAGCAGCTGCCGCCGGCGAGGCCCAGCGAGGTCAGCCGCCGCAGGCCGCCATCCGCCACCATCGCCGGCACCACCCTGTCCACCTCCTCCCCCTCCTCCGTCGCCAGCAGCGCGCTCAATGTGGCCAGCCCGCGCAGCCGGGCCGCCGCCCGCAGCTCCTCTGGACGCACGCCGCGCCACCGCAGCTCCGTCACCCTGGCGAACTTGGCCTCCCAGGGCGTGCTGGGAGCAGGGCCCACCACCGACACCCGCCGCGGGGACAGGTGCTTGGACCAGTGCTGGCAGGCCAGCCGGCAGGCGGCCAGCTGCGACAGCGGCAGCGCCCCCACCAGCAGCTCCAGCAGCTCCATCGGGAGCACCGCCCAGCCACCGGCGTTCCCATCCTCGCCCCCAGTCATCGGCGCGCGCTGACGCCAAGGCTGGGCCCGCGCCCGTGCCTTGCCTCGTCCCGGACGCAAAAATGGATATCGGCCCGCTTCCCCAGCTCTGCGCCTCCAGCCTCAAGCAAGCCCTGACCTCTCAGCTCGCTTGTGCCACGCAGAGAGTGTGGCTTTCGAAGCGTGTCGCTGGCTGAGGTTGTGAGCGCGCTGACTTCGCCCAGTAGCCGGGACGGTGCTGACCTGGTCAGCACGCGACTGGTGCACGGTACGCTGAGCTTGCCTTTGGTTGCAAGTGAGGTCGCCCCAGGAGTCCAGGGTGGCCGATGGGTCGCTGAGAAAGTCGCCCCCCTTCAGCATCATCGTGATCTCCGCTCATATCGCTGAGCGCGGACGCGGAGGCTGACACGGCCACCGGTTGGACGACGACCACCACCACTACGACCGTCGACCGCGCGCCACGCCAGCAGTCGTCGTACTGGTACCCTCGTCCTGCATTTACGGATGTCTGATTTTCGTTGCTGTTATTGTTACTTTTATTTTAAAAATTCGATATATCCGGGATCTATATACCGTGCGCGCACATATATCACTAATCCATCGCGCCTCGTGCGGGATGCGGGCCGCTTTTATTACGCGGCGCTAGCAGTACAGGTACAGGGTACATGTAGCTTGCTGTGTTGATCTGTATTTATTTGTGCTCGTACTGCTTTTAGCGGTAGGTGGATTTGTTACTGGCCTTCTGTAGTTCACACTTGGCGGGGGGAGTGGTTTGGTTTAAAATTCTACACGGGGCGGCGGAAGAGTCGGTTGCAAGCAAAGTACCGGTTGTTGGAGGGAGATTGTCGAAGTGATGGCTGAGTGGCACTGTCACTAGGGGAAGAGTCGGCGAGAGTTGGCACGCATGCGTCGAGTCACGTCGAGTGCCAACAAGCAAGATGCAAGCTGGAAAGGCAAAGGGTTGCTGTGAGCCGTGGGCGATGGACGAAAGGTAGTCGTTGTCGCCGTGGTGATGGCTGAGTGGCACTGTCACGAGAGAGAAGGGGTGAGTCGGAACATTTCTGGGAAGAGCGGTTGACTGAATTTACAGGGAGCTGAGGCTGACAATTTATACCCGCCGGCTAGGTGTCGACTAGGGCAGACACCGCTCCATCAAAGAAGGCAATCTGTCAAAGAAGTGCAAATGTCGTACTCTGGTAGTATATGGGTGGCGTACATCTTAGGCACATGTACGGCAGTCAGCACTTCACTGGAACATGCGGATTTCACAGAGAGAAAATGCGGATTCAGGTAGGGTACCGGGGTACCCTGGGTCCAACACCCCTCCTCATCCTGTGGAATCCCGCGGGCGCAGGACTCATGGCGGCAGAGGCGCAACGGTAGGCTCCTCGGATGACCCCATCGGGAAAGCGCGGAAATGAAGAAGGTAGTTAGTGGCAGCGCCGTAGTGAAGAAGTCGGCCAACATGTCTGCGGTTAGTAGGCGTGTAGTGCATGTCGATGATGCCGCCTTGGCAGAGTTGGGCCGCATACTGAAACTTGAGGTCACTGTGGCGTTGCGCGCTTGTAATCATACCATGCTTCACCTGAACAATGCACGCCTGGTTGTCCTCGCATACCCACACTGCGTCAGTGGTGGGGTGGCTGAGCTGGCGCAGAAGAATGCGAACAAACGCCGTGCATTTGCAGGCCAGCATGCATAGCGCCACGAACTCGGCAGTAGACAGGCATTAGACATGGCATCGGCAGGGCCACGCCTCGGCAGTAGACATGGCCACGCTTTTCTGAACCTGCGCGCGGTAGGCGACTGTAGGGTCATGAAAGTCGGTATCCGGCGTGCATGGCAGGCGGCGAGGCTTGCACTCCGTCATGTTGAAGGTAGTTAGGATGTCGTTGATGTATTCCTCCTGATGGAGGTGGATCACGCCTCCCGGCTTGCGGTCAATGGCCATGCCAAGAAGCCAGGTGCATAGGCCGTTATTAGTAGTTGCATCAAACGTAGGGAAGAGATAAATCTGAAAACGCTCCTGGATGTTGGACGATGGGGAGGTAGCCAGCGTGATGTCATCAACGTAGACGCATAGGATGGCCAGCAGGGATCCATCGGCGGCAAGCAGCGTCCATACGCCGGGATCGCACTCGGAGCTGATGAAGCTGAAGTCACGGAGAAAGGAAGAAAAGCGCAGAAACCATGCCGTGGGTGCCTGAGGCAGGCCGTAGAGTGCCTTAACGAGTTTCCAAGCCTGGTCCAAGCCTGGTCCTTGCGGTTGTAGCCGGCGGGGGGGGGGGGGGGGGTAGACGTAGACATCTTCATCGAGGTGAGCGTTGAGGAAGGCACAAGTGACGTCGAACTGGTATAGCTCCCAGTCGAGTTGAACTTCGAGAGCAATAGCGGTGCGCCAGGCGATGAAGCTGACGACTGGGGCATAGGTCTTGGTGTCATCACAGTTCTCACCGGCAGTGAGTTGATCACCGCGGACGACCACTTTGGCCGTGCGCTTGATGAGGTTCCCATCCTTGTCGTGTTTCTCCGCGAATGCCCACGCCGTCTGTGTGATGATCGCTGACGGGTCGTCGCGTCGAAGCTCAGGGACGCTGATCCATACAAAAGTCTCCATCTTGGTGATAGAGGCGATCTCACGGTCCATGGACTGTTTCCAATCATCGGGGTGATTGCTGGAGATGGCCTCCTTGTAGTTGCGCGGCGCCTTGGACACGCGGACAACGGGTGCTGGTAGGGCGAGGGCGGCCATCTGTGCTGAGTAGGGGCGCACAACCTCCGCGATGGCGGATGCCACTAGCGCGGGGTGGTAGTCGCTGAGGTCGATATAAGGGGAAGGCAGTTGCGCCGATCCACTGAAGTGAGGAGCTGGTAGTGCTGTAACGTCCCCCTCCTGATGACGCGGAAGATGCTGCTCGTCCTGATACGGAGATGGGGGCCCCTCTTGCGTCGAGGCAAGCGCCGCTGATGGCGGGATGGGTGGTGGTGCTTGGGTCCCCTCCTGTTGGTCCGAGGGTTGCGGCTCGTCCAGCAGGTGGTCATCCTTGGGGAACTGGAAGACTGGCATAGAGAGAGCCGGTATGCTGGAGAAGGGTCGTGTTATCTCGCCAAAGATGACATCACGTGTCACCGTTTCGCGCCATGTAGCTTGGTTGTAGATGCGGTAGCCAGCGGAGAGGAGCGGTAGCGTTGGTGGCGGGTCGCCACGCAGGACGCCCTGCTCCGCATGAAGGACATGGGACGCCAATGCCGCCGAGCCAGGCCGGGAATGTGGGTGAGGTGAGGCATAGGGGCTGGGCTAGGGTGGGGACGGGTTGAAGGCGTTGCCAGTGGTCATGTAAGTCATCCTCCGCCTCGTCCTGGCCCTTCCCCTCCTGCGCTCCGGTGGCCGCCCCTTCTGGGGCTGCGGTGGTGCAGGTGGGCTAGTGGGCAGGCTGCTATGGTGCTGTGCCGTCGGGGACACACCCATGAACGGGTAGGCCTCCTGGTGTCATGTCGGCCGCTGGTCGGAGTTGTTGTTGGCATGCTGATGTCCCTGGTTCTCATGTCCGGCCGGGGAGACGAAGCCGACCGGCTGCGGATGGCGCTGCGTGCCGTCGTTGCCGCCCTGGTTGGTCCAACGCTGCTGCCGCTGGGGGCATGTCCTGATTGGTGCAGTTGTTATTGTAGAAATGCTGACTTGTCGGCGCATGATGGTTGTAGTTGTCGCGCGGGTTGTGGCCATAGCTAGTGTGGATGTGACGCTCCGCATGCGCGCGCTGACGGCGGTCATAGTGAGGGTCGTTCATGCTGCTGGTTGGTGTGGTGTCATCCAGAATACGCAGGCCGTTGGCATGGCGCTTGCCCACACACTGCTGCTGGGTATGGCCTGGACGGTCACACCTTCTGCATACGACGTTGGGCCTGGTGGCGTGCTGCGGGTCCCTGGGGTTGTAGGAATTGAGGTTTTGGCGGGCACGCGCGGACGCGCTGCGGCCGCTGACGCTTGCGCGCCTCCATGTTCTGTCCGGCGCTGATGATGGTTGCCAGCTTCTCGTTGACAGTGGCCGCCGAGATGGTGGTGTCGACGATGTGATCGTAGTCTGGGCGAAGTCCTGGGATGAGGTAGTTGGTGGCCACGTACTCGAAGGTCCACTGGCCATGTGCCTTGTTCAACAGATGCCAGAGGTTCTGGTAGCGCCTAACATACACCTGAACTGGCTCATTCGGGAGCTGGTATGCTGTGATCTCCTCCTCCAAGCGCTTACGCTCCTCCATGGCCGAGCCCTAAAGTTCAGTAAGAAGGGCTTTCCAGGCTGCATATCCACACTTCTGGAGTGCATGCTGATGCTGTTGACGATGGCCAGTGCCATGGGATAATTCGATGTTGCGCGGCGCAGGGCTGCCATGAGGGTCATTTGTTCCTGACGGGTGCCTTTGCCCTTGGTGGTGTCCAAGTAGCCGGCGCTGCCGAAAGAGATCTTGATGGCTTGAGCGTTGTCTTGCGTAGAGATGGTGTCGTCCCATATGGGGACGTTCTTGAGGTCGAGTGTCGGCTTCACTGCAGCCGGCTTGATATGCTGGATGTCACCTGAGTCATTGTCTGATGCACCGTCCATGCTGAAGGCGTCGTCAAAATTGTTATCATCACGGAAGTCAGGTGGTGGGGGAGCGCTGCCATGGTCCGTCTTGATCGCATTCTGCCGAGCCAGATTGGCTGAGGGGTGTTCATCATGCCGGTGGTGATGTTGGTAGACATTGCGGAAGGATGTATGGCGCACTTGTGCGGGAAAATGTATAACTGTAGGGGTGGGCGGGTGGGAAGAAAATCTCGTCGCACGTCGCCGTCGACCGTCGAAACCTGTCGAGGGTCGAGATACACGTAGGTTGAAGCCTCTGGCAGGCGTCGAGCACGGGGCAAGACGTCGAACCAAAGGAGAGGGCCCAGAAAGCTGTCGGAGGGAGATTGTCGAAGTGATGGCTGAGTGGCACTGTCACTAAGTGGGGGAAGAGTCGGCGAGAGTCGGCACGCATGCGTCGAGTCACGTCGAGTGCTAGCAAGCAAGGTGCAAGCTAGAAAGGCAGAGGGCTGCTGTGAGCCGTGGGCGATGGACGAAAGGTAGTCGCTGTCGCCGTGGTGATGGCTGAGTGACACTGTCACGCGAGAGAAGGGGTGAGTCGGAACATTTCTGGGAAGAGCGGTTGACTGAATTTACAGGAGCTGAGGCTTACAATTTATACCAGCCGGCTACGTGTCGACTAGGGCAGACACCGCTCCATCAAAGAAGAAAATCTGTCAAAGAAGTGCAAGTGCCGTACTCTGGTAGTATATGGGTGTCGTACATCTTAGGCACATGTACGGCAGTCAGCACTTCACTGGAAAATGCGGATTTCACAGAGAGAAAATGCGGATTCAGGGTACCGGGGTACCCTGGGTCCAACACTGGTATTACCGGCCGGGGTCGTACTTGTATGTTGCAACATACTCGCGTATGTATTAGGTGGCATGGGTGATCATCGTAGCACAGAAACTATGCGCAGGCGAAGTGACTCGGTGTTTAGTACGGGTGGTAAAGCAGCCTCACTTCCATCACCATTCAGTCGCACCACGGTGGCACCAATTGCGCTTCAAGGGCAGGGCGGTGTTGACACGAGAATCTAGCAGTCGAAAAATCTACAAAAGCCCTCCGTCAATACTCCCGTCGCTCCTCAACAATTCTCATTGGAACCGGTTACGGGCAGCCGCGAGCGAGTGGCAGGCCGACGGCGCTAATTTGCCGGAAAAAGCGTCCGATCTGTCGAGCTGTGCTTCACAGCTTCCGCAGGCATGGCGAAGGGTGCCGCTGCTGCCCCTGCCACGGAGAGCGTCACCGCAGACATCCCATCTATACTATCGCAATGCCGCGCCTTGATCACCTCAGTCCCGTACACTGCCCGCGGCGCGCACCCGGCTTCGTTTGTGACGGTGGATGAAGACGGCTTCCCGAGTGCGCGGCTGGTTGTTCCAACAAGCGCTTCCGAAGCCTTGACGGACTTCGTCATCAATACACGCGCAGACACGCGCAAAGTGCAGGAAATTCGCGCAGGTGGAAGGAACGCTAGTCTCGTGTGGACGAGTCAGAAGGGCAAGCAAGGCTGGCTGACGATCAAGGGACTGGTGTCCTGCGGCGGGGTCGGCAACAACGAGCGCCTGGACATCCATTTTGAAGCGCGAAAGATTGAGGTCATGAGCTACAACCAGGCGGACCTCAAGGGGGACGACAGTGGCTTCAAACCCCTTATTCTAGAGCGCGCTGATGGTGAAGGGAGATTCTGGAAGCGCGTGCACTGAACTCACTCCCCCCTCCCCCCCCTCCCCCTTCTCCCAACCTTCCTCACTGTTGCCCCTGGGAAAAGTCACGAAATACTGGCTTATGTACCCGCCATCCGCGACAAGTTGGAAGGTGAGGCGCCATCCCTGGGCAGCAGCTTCGAAGGATTCATCCAGATGCGTAGAATAGGTATGGGGTCAACTGATAGCATTGCAGGACAGCTGACGGATGATGCGGTTGTTGAGGCTGTTGGCACAAAGAAGCACCGTTCAACGAGATCCGTGTAAATGTCATCCGAGATGCAAATACCGACTGTTAAGTACTGTAAGTTTCAGAGGGTTACTTATACCATTTGCTACCGAATAGGCAGTCGCGCCACAATTGGTCTCACCCCCGTGAGATCTGCGCCCACATGAGCGTAACACGCCTGAAAGTCCAGAGGGCACCCGCCACACCAGTCACAGTACCATGTGGGTTTGCGGACCGTTTTCAGCGCCCTGTGTTTGCCTCCTAGTACTATTCTTATCTTTGGGGTTGTTACTGACCTTTTGCAAGTCAAAACAGTCACAATATTAGCCGCCCTTGCAACGGCGACCAACAGCAGGCAACTACAACACTACACAGGCGGCGGCGTCTGAGTGCAGACCTGCGATCCATATTACTGCCGGATACCATGGCTTCCTGAGCACGCGGGGCCTGCCAATGACCTTGTTTTCAGAATCGGTCCTTAGAGCGCCAGCGCTGTGATGCGCCCATGTGGACTGACACATACCATGGTGAGGGATGTATCCAAGTGCACAGCCTCTTATGTGTGACTTGTTCCCTCCCTCGGGCTTCACCACTTTAATCCTCTAAGTGGTGGTAGCTGAATGGGGAGAAGCCGCAAGCCAGGTTGCAAAGACTTCAATGTCGGACAATAAGCTGCTACTCAAAGTGTCAACCGGTGCTAGCAAGAAGGAGTATCTTACTGATTAGATAGATATTTATGCACACCGTTATCAGCGGCTCGTACTGCGCTTCGCGCATGTCTCCGTCAAATGTGCTGAATATATTGCTGCTGGCATGCTGGGCTATAGTGTGCGCTAATTCCAATCGGCTGCACTGTTGACTGCCATACATGAAATATTTCACTGTCGACGTGTAGTCATTGTCATATCGCCGCTAAACGTCTCTCTATATTTGACCAATACAATACTTAAACTATTTGTTTGTACGGTCTGGCAGCAGGTATCCTCTGTCATCAGTGTCATGTCATTGACGGTGTTCAATTTTTTTTCAGTACCACCACACCGCATATGTTAGCAGACAACACCATCCCACCAGTTCCGGAGATTGCTCACCAACACGCCGCGCATGCTTGCCAGATGTGAAGCTGGCCATATGCTTGGAAGCCCTTTATTGAGTTAACATGGCTACATGACCCATCGTTCGTGATTGAGCTTTTGATAGGACGTGTGTAATGCTGACTGAATCACTGCCCTCTCCACTTGGGCTCCAATGGCCCTCACTTTCAGACAGCCCACCATGCAAACCAAGCAAACAGCAACGGAAACCTCAAGAAACCCGCTTGCGGTGTGCCATTAGCTCCGGATGGATCACACTAACAAGTTAAGGAGCTGTGCATGATGGCACTGTCTTCGCATTAAATTGTTTTGTTACCACAGCAAGTGCGCCCCATGGACGACTCACGACTGTCAGATGAGGCCGGGATCAAGTCCCCGAGAACGAACAGAGACCGCACATCGCCTGTCCAAGAAGTCCTGACCAAGAAGTCTCACATCAATTATGAATGCCAGCCATAAATGCTGCTAAAACTATAAATGGCTACCGCGATGCAGCGGGGCTCCGCTACCAAAGCAGGGCGCCGCATCGAATGCGGGCAGTGTATACGGAAAGCGCGAAGTCGCATGTCGGCAGAGGCCGTATAGGTATTGCCGAACTGCTTAGTTGATGTGGGTAGACTTCAGGCACGCAGCGTGCAGCGACCGATTCTCCTTCTCTAGCTCGGCCTTCTGAGACTGCAGCTTGTTAATGGTGGCCTTATTGGCCTCGTCCTTTCTCCCTGTACATGCGCTCGGAGTCGCGCAGCTCAGTGAGGGCATTGTCTTGGTGGCATTGCATTGTTAATGGTGGCCTCGGCCGCCTTCTGTTTGTTGAGATTTTTCACCGAGTCGCGCGCGGCACGCTCGCGGACCGCACGAGCAAGTTGCGCGACCTCATACAGGACACGCCGGGAAGGGGAGGACCTGTCGGTGCTAGGACCCTGGGCAGCAAGCACGGAGTCGACCGCCAGCTCCATGATGGAGCTGAGGTCGAACGCCTCTTCGTAATCAAGCTCGTCCGCTGATTGCAATACCCGGGCCTGAGCAGTCGCGGGGACCACCAGCACGCCCACCAGAGCGAGGAGGGAGATTCGGGTCTGCATATTGACAATCGTGAAAGAAACATCGCACAACCAATGAGTGGCTCGAAATTTGGGCCACGCCGGGCTTGAGGGTGGTGCTCTCTCCATGCACGTCGGCATGCTTTTAGATGGCGGAATACTGGCCTGCTGGCCCGCGGCCACGCCGCAACGCCGGCACCGCGCCGGGATGATACTATCATATTTAAAATTTGTATCTATATACCGGTTTCGGATTTTTTTTTGCCCCCGGGACAGGACTGGCACCAGTGAAACCCTTGCAGCGTCTCTACGACAGCCGTTTAGCCCACAATCCAGTTACGGAAAGCCCTTGGTAGGCGACGCTCCGTTATGGTCATCAAGCAAATTACCGAAGCATTCCGCCAGACTAATTAGAGGCAAGTGATGGAATTTCCAACACTGTTGGATCACCGTCTAAAACACTGCCATGAAAATACCAGGGTTGGGCTGCAGTCCACTTTCCAGTACTGCAGGCTGCAGTACTGCAGCCTGCAGGCAGACTGTAGTGCAGGCTGCAGTGCAGGCTGCAGTCGGCATGCTGCAATACTGCAGGCTGCAGGCAGGCTGCAGTGCAAGCTGCAGTGCAAGTTGCAGTCAACAGGTTGCAGTACTGCAGGATGCAGTGCAGGCTGCAGTGATGCATACTGCAGTAGCACTGAAACTGTTGATTATAGGGAAGGGCGGGACAAAGAAGGGCATATATGTGGGGCACTTTGGGTAACTGCACTGCAACCCCTTTTCGGGAACGAAGTACTGCAGGCTGCAGTGCAGTAGCTTAACGTTTCTGCAGTCTGCAGTGCAGTAGATACTGCAGCCCAACCCTGGAAAATACCCACACGGTCCGCCCTACCCGTTTGGAGGTCGGCCCCTTCGAGTAATGCGAGTTGGGGCAAGCCCCATCCCGTGGAGCAAAGCATGTCGGGAGTGCGATCATACATGTGCAACAAAGAAGGCAATGTGAGGGAGGACCCGATGCCATAGCTGGAAATTTTCCCATTCCAAGTAAAATCCAGGGCGCCGTGAAGGGAGGGGGGGACCCCGCCCAAAATAAAGGCAGTTAAGTCCTCAGGTGGTTGACGCAATAACCTGACTACTAATAAATCCCCGAACTCCGGAACTAACAACCCAAAAGTATGACGGTGATACCCCCACCGCGGGCACTCCACCAACATCGGTTTCGGGTTCTCCGCTCGTACGACTCATGGTCGCAGTGGGCCGCACATCGATACCGTTAAAGCTGAAAGTACACGGAAGCAAGCCGATTATAATAATGCAGTTTTAAGCTTTAATTGTGACGACATGTACATGACTAGTATGGATTTTAAAGTGAGGTAGGCAAGGGACTAGCCGAAAAGTGCGCAGACTTAGTTACCGGGAAAGGGCGGCGGACTTGCGGCAAAGAGCCAGCACAAGAGGGAGGAAGGGCGGGTTGTGCAGGCATGAGGCTAGCACAAAACTGATAGTGGTCCCATTTACCGGACGATGGTTGATTTATTTTAATGAAGATTCGACGGGTATTGGGGTCATTGGGTGACCGGCGTTTTCGCTGAGGGCGGCACGCAAAGTGCGGGCCGTACTTTAGCATTTCAGTGCTAAAGCACTAGGACTGCCCCACGGGCGTGCATTGCTATGTGGCCGCCACGTCAAATTGGCGTGGCGCAGAGGCCGCGGGAAGCCGGTGTCGACGTCCGCATACACTAGGGATAAGGGAGGGAAAGGATCCCCCAAGAGTACAGCTGTAAGCATTTCAAAGTAAGGAAGGAAGATTAGCCATTTCGGTCTTCATGAATGCGGAGGGGGCGGGGCGGCGCCCGATGGAGCTAGGGCGCTGCCGAGAAGGCCGCGAACGACCCCTGTGGGAGAGAGCCCGCCGAGTAGAAGCGCGGCGGTGCGGGTAGTAAGGAAGCATAGTCGGGTCGATGTAGTCGTTGATTACCGCAGAATTGCTGGCCCATCCGCCCCAGTGGCGAAATTTGTCAAGAGGCACGCCATATACGTTTGCGCCCGACGCCGAGCCCTTCCGTAGGGAATAATGCGAGGTCCACACGAAGCCTTCGGGGGGGGGGGGGGGGGGGGGAGGGGGCGGGTCGATTGATCCGGCCGACGGCCCGCTTGAGCAAGTCGCCGAGGGTAGTGGCGGCGTTCCACGTAAGGGGTGAGGTAGCACTGTCCCCGGACAGCGCCTTGAATCGGTCGGGTTCCTTGGCGGAGGGGGATGCCCGGAAAGCCGCGTCGCAGAAGGGCTGTCAAAATGGGCGCGGCGGTGGCAGAGATTTGAAGTAGGGATTTGAGTTCGTCTCGACGCTTGCGATGTCCCACATTCTCACGGTTGACGAGGAAGGTGATTTGTGGGCTTCGACGGCCATGTCACGGAGTCGAAAGGAGTCGTTGGACTCACTACGGGAGTACAACATAAACGTCGAAAACACCGTAGCGCCGTCGCGAAAGATGTTGCCGTAGTCGGTGGTGGTCATGGGAAGGGCATCAAGGTCGTCGAGGTTGTTGGTGATGACGTGTCACGGCACGGGGGCGCGCCGAAGCTCCTCGCTGCTCTCGAGTTGACGGATGTTAAGCGCGCGCTTCATGTCGATGATGAATGGACATGTACCTGGGGCGTCGTACCCGTCGTCCGGTGTGACGTAGGAAGGTGTTGATGGCGGACATGTAGGGCTGCAAAGACCCTATACCGCCGCCGATACCGCGCTCCGCAATCCGGGCGAGGTAGCGGACGCACGTGGCCTCGGTGCAGTCTAGAGGGGAGATACCTTCCTCGTCGATGCAAAACTCGGCAAAGAAGCAAATCTTGCCCTCGTAGTTCGAGTAGGTGTTGGCACCGTGAGCGATGTAGTCAGGAGGTCGAAAATCTTGGCGCCCCAGTCGCCCGTGCCGTGCAAAGCTTCGATGATGCCTCGCATGATCTCGCTCGAGGGGGCCTTCGCCTCGGCGTATGCTATGAAGTACGTAGGCGTGTTCGTGGTGCGAAGGACGCGCCGAAACGCGCCGTACGCCGCTGCATGGTTTAACAATGACCCTCGCCGGGTGGTGACGACGGGACCAAGAGTAGCATGAAGGTGATGCCATGAAGGTAGGGTGCTGTAGCCGCTGATCTCGTAATGGACGTCGCGCACAAAAGTCGCAGCAAATTAAAGATGGTTGGGGACCATATCATTCTGCCCTCGACGAAGCACATCCCCGTCACTGTCGACCTATATGGCGACGCGCTCATGAACCTCCCTACACTTAGCGACGCTCACTGGCGTGTGCAGCACGATGCTTTCGCAGCCGCCTTTCGTGATCACCATGTTTACGATCTGGGCACCCATGTACGCCGAAAGGTGTACGACTTGTTCTAGCAGGCAGCGGCTTTGAGCAGCCTTGTATCAAGGGATGAGCTCAAGGAGTGACATAGAGAAAGGTGCAGAGCTCTCCCTCCCGGCGTTCAACGTCGTGACCGTGAGCTATGATTCCCGGAGCTTGAAGACTAGCATGCGGTACGTGGTCAAGTACATTGCCGTGCCCCGATGGCCAACGGCGGTGGGTCGGTTTAAGCGCACCATGTTGGGTAACATGCAACGGGTCGGGGGGTTGGCAGTGCGGGATGCGGCATGGCACGATATAGGTTCGGTACGTAAGGACCCACCTCGAGACATCTTGGACACGTAAGAACACATGGGCATGGTCTTCGGCACATTGGGTGAGGTGAGCAAGGGGGTGTGCCGCATTGTGCGCGCTGTCGCGTGCGTAGCCGCATCTCGGGGCGCCTTCTTACCTCGGGGCACTTGGTGCACCGCCCGGGCTCACCAGCATGAGACCTTACTGGCACGAGATATTTCATTTGAGCTTGGTGGCGGCTCGAGAGCGAGCACGCTGCCTCAACATGCGGCGTAGATTCGTTGCCGAAGCTGCACATCGCGGCCGTAAATCATCCCCGCACACACGTGCACGCGTGGTCCGGACTCTCAACTGGGCGGGCATCATTCATCCATAACCCGTCTCGCCTCGTGCGGGTTGTGGACCAATTTTAACTAAGCGGCTTGTGTGGCTCGATCTCCTAGTAGTCTAGTATTGCTTTAGCGGTGGATTTGTTACTTGCATTGTTGGATTCAAATCAATAGCAACTAGTCGCTACTGCTCGTTGATCACCCGACGATGATGCGATGATATGAAGCACGCAGGTGCATTGTAACGCTTGCCCAAATAAGGAATCAGTTGAGTAACAGCTAGCACTGACCAAAGTTGGACACGGCGTACACGCCGTAGAAGGTCACCGGGTCAGATAAAGTCAGGTATTTAAAAGCAACGGGCATACGGCGGGAGCTATCTAGAACAACGCTCGGAGCCTTGCGCATGAACATGCATTGGGACAAAAGGAGCAGACAATAAGGTCGAACGACCATGCACAACATCGCAACGCTCCACATTTAGCGAAGCGCATAGCAGGCTAAGCATTAGTGCGACGCCACACCCGGCCCCATCCCCACCTTGCTACCACCGCACACTACGCCACACCCATAAATATTTTTCTCCCACCCAACCAGCCTACAAATCTCGTACAAGCCGGGCATCTTACCTGAGAAAACAACCGAATAACCGATCTCGAGGCCGTCCGCCACCACCCACCGCAGCCAAGCCATGCGGAGGCGCAACACTTGTTGCATATCAAAATACAAGGAAGACCAAGGCGTGATTTCAGCAAGATAAGCAACAACAACTACTAGGGCAGAAAACTGCTTCACGCCTAAAGGGCTGAACCAGTGGCCGAAACGGCGAGAGGCGGGAGTAGAGGGTAGGGCATGATACGATGACCCTATATATGACGGGTAACATACCACATAAATAAGTTGGCATAGACGAAAACAAATCCAGTTCGACGTATAGATAATTAATGGTCATATCGATAATATAAAGGTTTGATATATACCGTGGGCAAACGGCCACTTCGTATTCCGCTAGCAATGCCGCAATTTATAGGCAATGCCGCAATGACCAGCAGCGCGTGCGCCAGCCCCAATTAGTCATGCTATATGACGCTCCGGAGCATCGACGGGAGTCCACCTCTACCTTTATTGCGCCAACTTAACAGTTTGCGCGACGGCATCGGCTCTCTCGTAGGGGCGCGCAAGGTGTGACTACTCGCGAGTGTACATACGGTACCGACCGACTCATTCTCTCCCTACATCTCCCAGCTACGATGGCGGGCGGTATGAAGGCGGGCGGTTCCTCGAACGAGCAGCCCAAAGAGAAATCCTCCGAGAAGACGCCGGAGCCGGTGGAGCAGGTGACCGCGGAGGCAACGCTTGCGATTGTGCAAGCGCGGAAACATCAGTCCGACAGCCTATCGACCCGGCTAGAAAACCAGAAGGAGGTCAACCAACAGCGTGCCAATCCCGCGACCAACGACGCCGAGGACGAGGGTGGTAACGATCCGGTGCACGACACCTACGCAGCTGTTGCGACGGAGAACGACGACGGCGACGACGGTGGCGAATTCATCGACCCCCGCGACTGGGTAGACGACCTACCCCGCGCCTACCACGATATCCTCCCCCTTGGGGCGTACGACGCCCCAGCTTCTTCAAGCCCCGGCGCCACGAGGCGGACCTCTACTTCACGGGGACGAACAAGGCGGCATTCTGGGACGAGTACCGACACGCCCTATGCTACATATGGCCTTTTCCACGAGGCCGCAGAGTCGGCGGCAACAACTATGGCAGCGCTTCGGGCGCCAAACGCCACCGCCACCCGCACGAAGAAGGCCGACTTCGACTTACTCGAATCGCGCTTCGCACGTTTGCGGCAATGCGCGACGCGAACGAGGCCCGGGTCACCTACGTACGCCCATTCAAGGTCAAGAAGGCACTCACCGGCGAAGAGCAAGTTGCGGAGCGTCTCTTATACTCCCGCGTCTTCGACCCCGCCGAGGACGAGTGCTCCGCCAGCGTCGTCGACGGCCTCCTCCCCGCCCTCGAAGACGAGCGCCTCGAGGTCGGCCTCCTTGCGGCAGCCAAGACACAAGCAGCGGCACATTTCAAGAAGAAGGAGCGGGAGGAGGGCCGCCCGGACACCGCTACCTCGCGGAAAATCAAGGACAAGATGGAGCGCGAGAAGCGTGAGCGGGAGCGCCGCGAGGCGGAGACAAAGAACAAGAACGACGAAGGTGAGAAAGGCAAGGGCAAGGCCAACGAATGACGGTGTGGCGCGCCGTGCCGACAGTTGCAGCCCTGGCTCTGACTTTATGCGACACTGCATGCGACACGCGCAAGTGCAGAGCTGGATCCGGGAGGGCGTACGAGTACCTTTCCGCAACGGCCGGCCACCCCAAGATTCAACCGAGGCGTCTCCTTCTAAGACGCAACCCCAGCCAAACTCAAGTTCCTCTTTTCCGAGCCTCGCCGCTTCCCGACAGCCGGCGCATGGAAGCGGTCGACGTGCGCGTGGTGGGTGTCGCGGGCCTTCTTCGTATCGAAGCCCGGCGACAACTGGTGGCGGTTCATCATTGACATGCGCGTGCTAAACACCTACTGCGCTCGGAAGAGCCTCCGGATGGAAACGCCCATGGGTGTGCGACACCTAAACAAGAAAGGGGACTACATGTTGTGCTTTGCCCTTCAAGACGGCTTCTCCGACCGAGACTACTTCACGGTCAACATCCGTGGCGAACTGTGCCGGCTCTGCGGGCTACCGATGGGGTGGTCGCTGAGCCCATACTACTTGGTCACCTTCACCATGACGTTCGTGCGGGGCCTACGCTCCTCGGCTACCTCTACGCCGGCTGGCAACGTGCTCCGCTCACGCCGCTGGCTCCGGAGGGGGCGGTGGCGGGGAGCACGCATCTTACCGTACGTGGACGACTTCTTGCTGTTCGCCTCGTCGTCGGGGCCGGAGCCGTTGGAGCTCCGCCATCGACCTACATGACGGCTTGGGGCTACAACGCAACCCTATTCAGGGGTTGTGGGAGCCCGTCCAATAAAGGGCAACACTTGGGTGTGGACATCGACACGGCTATAGGTTATTTTTATGCCTTGGAGGCCAAGATGGCCAAGATGTCGCAGCAAGCCAAGCAACAATCGTAGCGGGCGGCTCGCATCGCGATGGCTGCCCGTCCGAGAATTGCAATCCTTGGCGGGCCAGGCACAATACTTGTACCTGGCAATTCCGGCCGCCCGTTTCTTCTTGTGGGAGCCCCACGGCGTGGTGGGCTCCAAGTGGGGCGGTCGCGTCCGGATGACGCCGCAGCTTCGTCGGGACATGCAGTGGTGAACACATGTATCCGCTCAGTCCAACGGCAAGCCCATCCACCGGCCCGTCGAGAACCCCTACATCCACTGCGACAGCTCGGGCTACGACTTCGCGGCTTCGTACGAGTTATCCGAGGGATTTGATCGTGGTGGTGGTGGGGGGGGAGGGGATTGGAACATGGATGAAAGGGAGTTGGCGGCTCTGCTCCGGCGTTGGCGGCGCCTTCCCGGCGGTAAGCCCATGTGGCCGCGGGATTTATCGGCGCGCGAACGCGGCACTTGCCGGAGGGGCAGCTGCCGCGCTCTCGACCACTATATCGCATGCCCCCCCCCCCCCCCCCCCCCCCCACCATAAGTCCTATCCCCGCACTCTCGCCCTCGGCATGGGTGGACTACTCTTGGGACACCTCCGATCACTTCCAGGTCCTATATTATTTATCCTGTGGGCGCCATCTGTGAAGATACCCGTCCACCTCCCCGGCATGGACGCATGTCTTCAAGGTCCATTCCCAAAGCGGCCCACGGTGACTCTCCCTCTGAATGGCCACAGCCGCATCACGATTTCGTCACCGCTAATCCCTTCGTGGTGCTCGCCTCTCTGGATGACCCACCTATAGACGGCGGGCCCTCGGGAGGGTAGGGATCCCTAGACGCCGGCGCCGTCTAATTTATCCAGGCGGTATGGTCGGCGGCGCGCGTGCGGGTAGGGGTTGTTCCCAAGCCCAGGCGTCGTGGCCTAGGGCCACCGCTGCAACGGTATATTATATGGGCGATTAATCGTCGGCGCGTGGCTTTTATGGCATGCCGGGCGGGGGCTAGGAGTCCTCGGGATGCCGCTGTAGCCTCGGCACATTTTGTTGTTGTACGGCATAGGGTTCTGACACAGGTACGTATTAACCGCCGCCGCCATAGGGAGCGGGCCGTGCAAAAAGCGGTTCATGTTTTTTAAAATGGGTGTTGGAGACCGGATTTCTGGAAGTGGGCGCGCTCTCTCAAAAAGGGGCAGGGTTCATTCGAGGGCGCGAGCGATCAGCTAGTACGCGATCCGGTATCGGGGGTACTTCATACCGAGCCGGGCGAAATCAATGCGTTCTGGGCGCGGCACTATTGGGAGCTGCAGCGTGACCCCCACCCCCTAGCACAACGGGTTGCGACGACATACCGTGCGGCGTGGGAACACCGCCACGGTACATCGCCACCCATTGCCCCCGCACTAAACGGGATTAATGGGTCTATAGCATTGGGGGAACTAGTCAAGGCTCTTAGGCATTTAAAAAATAATGATAATGCCCCGGGGCAGGATGGGATTACTGCGGAAACTTTAAAATTGGCGATATACGCTCCCAATGGCCATTGCTGGCCTTAATTAACGGGTTATGGAGTAAGAATTACATCCTCAGCAATGGCGTAGGTTTACCATAGTATCGGTCCGTGCCAAAAAAGGCGACTCGACCGTAATGGACAATTATAGGGGTATTTCGATTATGGGTGCAGGTATGAAACTCCTTATGACCGTAATTGCTACCCCACGCATGCAGGACGTCTGCCAGGCCAAAGGGAATATCCGGCATTGGCAAGCGGGTTTTCTGGGGAATGAGGAGGGGCCCATGCAAGTCGCCAGCTTGTTCGATATTGCGGGTTGTCGCCAAGCGGTATAGGTCTACCCATATACCCGGGATTCATTGACTTTAGGAAGGCATATGACACCGTACCTCATGAAGTTTTATTCCTAGAAAACTACAAGCTATAGGAGTTTTGGGGCTTATATATGCTTACCTTCATTATAACTTTATATAGGGATAGTATGGTACGGATTAAGACAAGGGTGGCCCCGGGAACACTATCAGGCCACATACCCATAGAGCGTGCCCTCCGACACGAGTGCCCCCCTTCCCCCATCCTATTTAACATATTTATCAACAATATACTCGATGGGGTAGAACATCTAGGGTGTGATGTACCAGGGTGCACCAACACATTAGCGGCAACCACTACGCGTGCCAGATTAGTTCTACGCGGACGACGCTGTTGGTCTCACATGCTCGTTCAATAACCTGCATGCCATGTTCTCCCACTTCTCGTCGCACTAGGCGGAGGACCATTTTATGGGGTTTGGGATACTTAAATGTGGGTGATGGCATTAGACCGATATTCCGACCAGACCGTGTTATACGAACAAGCTGTCCGATGGCAACTTCCGGGGGGCGGGGGGGGGGGGGGGGGGGGGGAGGGGGACGGGTACCGATAGTAAATGACTATGGGCATTAATGTTCATTAACTCGGATTTATATATGCGGCACATAGAAGACGACCGGGTTAAAAAGGGTAAACGCGCCATTGAGGCGCTCGATTCGGTATTAGTCGGTGGACGGGACATGGTCCTATTAATGTGCGCGTGTCTGCCTTAAAAACCTGTATACTACCGGCTCTAACTTACGGGTGTGAAGTATGGGAATGGATGAAACTAGCGGCGCAAATAAATTACAAACAATGCTAACGCAATCAGTGCTTGCGGTGCTTTATTCACTGGGGTGGGTAAAAATTCCCATGAGGTGGACATTGCACCGATGATGTGGGAAGTGGAGATTGCGCCCATAGAGGCTACGGCTGCTACGGCACGGGCTCGGGCGTTCCTGAAAGTATCCGACTTGAATACATGTAAAACCCATGTCGTAGATCAGCCAAGTCGGGCGCCCTACCACGTGGACTTCGGGGACTGTGCGGTGGTTAGATCGACAAGCTAGGGCGAGCGTAGGGCTAGCTGAGGGGGGCGCACCTTCCACTTGAGTGGAGGTCACTAGCCGCGCGTGATGCCGCTAAACTAGTAAAGGCACCGGAGTCGGCGCGTTACGAACCGTCGGCAGCGTTAGCCCGTACTGAAACCTTGGGTATGTAAGCCCAAGCGTCTTTTGCGTCAAACCCGTTGCCACAATACGCACGGTGCAGGTGTCCCCGCGGGTGTTGTGGCCGGGCTGCATATTATGATACAACTACGCACCCGAGTATTTTCACTGCCCGTCGATTGGCCCGAATTTATGCATGCCTGAGCGGTTATTCCTTGAACATGTGGCAAGCATGTGGCGGAAGTGAATCTGAGACTATCGAACATATATGATGTTGGTGGAGTGCCCGCGGTGAGGGCATCGCCGTCATAATTTGGGGCTGTTAGTTCCGGAGTTTAGGGATTTTATTAGCAGTCACGTTATTGCGGCAACACATGAGGACTTCCCATCCTTTATTTCGGGCGTGGTTCTCTCCCTTCTTTCACGGCGCCCTGGATTTTACTTGAAATGGGAAATTTTCCACTTATGGCGTCGGGCCCTCTCTCATATTGCCTTTGTGTTGCACATGCATCGCACTCCCGAAATGCTTCACTCCGAGGATGGGGCTTTTTCCAACTCGCATTACTCGAATGGCCCGACGCCCAAAGCAAACTACGGGTAGGGCGGGCCTTTCGTCGTCAGTGCCGGGTATTTTGATGGCAGAGTTTAAACGGTGATCCAACGGTGTTGGAAATCCCATCACTTGCCTCCAATTAGTCTTACAAAATGCTTCGTCAATTTGCTTGATACTATAACAGAGCGTCGCCTACCTAGGGCTTTCCGTAACTGGGTCGCCGCCTAAACGGCCGTCGGAGGGACGCTACATGGGTTTCACTGTTGCCAGTCCTGTCCCGAGGGCGGGAAAAAGGCAAGTCCGTAGTACATCGTTTACTGGCGGTTAAGTTGCCCTTCGCGTATCATGTGGAGTAACAGAGAACTTCGGTATAGTTTCGTTCGTAATACAAATATTATCCATGGGTAACAACATTTGTCTGACAATTATGATGTCAGGAGTGAGAACATATGTTGTTCTCTACATTTCCGTGTATTCTTCGTTGATATTGGTACCTATAAATGGACAGACCGGGTCGGTTCGCACCCCGATTCCCCGAAATCCCGTCGTATTCCCGCACCCCGACGGTTGCCTAACTGGCAAACCAGCGCTACCAACAGTTCTCTGTTGTTCACCGCTCTCTTTTGGGGTCACATGACCCCATGATTATTTTTGCTTTTCTTACATCAGTGGTTTGAAATGTGCGCATTGAAAGCAGAACTAAAAGCAATTGTGAAAGGTTACCAGCAAAAGAGAGATATAATCATGAAACCAAGTGTCAAGTAGGCAAAGGAGCCAAGAACCAAGGAAGAGCCATGAGAACCAGGACGTAACCAATAAGTTGCCAAGAAACCAAAGGGTGTAGGGAAACTTACAATGAAAGCCAAGGAACCACAAGAAAAAAACCCGAAAGGGAAACAGGAAACCAATGGGGACCACCGCCCAGGGGTGAGCCATCGGCCGCGGTGAGTGCGCTTGCAACAATGACCCGGGTCATAGCAACACATGCTGACGAGCGACGCGACGCGGGCGCAGGAGCACCGTCACGTGCCGCGCGCGCCGCCGCGACCCCGCCAAGAACGTTGTCTGCATCTGCCATGTTGATGAGCAAGGAGAAACTGCGGCGCCACGCAAACAAGAGCTGGCCGATTTTCTGGCCAGTGTGCGTGTGGCTAGCTTTCGCGAGCTCCACCAAGAAGGCCTCAACGTGCGATGCCAGCGAGCGAGCCAAACTCGGAGACGGCGAAAGGAACAAAGCGAAGCATGCCGGCGGCGTTTCGGACACCCTCGTCATGCTTTTGGATTTTGTGGCGCTCTGCGGCCCGAAATGCACTCGTTGGATCCGAGCTTGACATAATGATCATGGATTCGAGCATGATCATTTATTATCTTGTGCTCGCTAGTAAGGATTATGTCATTATGTCGCGACGCAGATGACTGTAGGGTTTCCTTGGGAGGAACGACCTAGGAAACCCTGGTTTTCGCAGCGCCGTCAGGGTTAAGTGACGACCTTGCCGGCCCGGTACGCCGGTACCGGCCAGCACCGGTCCGGCGGCGCCCTTTAGCCGAGTATAAAGGGCGGCCGCGGACCGGGGGCGCCTTCAGTTGTTGGAAGGCATCCGACTATATTGTCTTCTACGACTGGTACATTTTCGTTTATCTTCGACTACAAAAATTCAAATTTCTTCTGCGTTCTGTAGTGTGTTTGATCCCGGCACTCACCATGGCTCGGTCCGCGAGTCCGTCTTGGACGTGGCTCCTTGTCTCGCTTGTGGTGCTGTCGCCTTGCTTTCTCGTCTCTGTTTTAGCAGTAGACAAGTTTGAACTCGTTTGGAACGAGTTACTTGAGTCTCGCAGAGCTCTTCGCGAGCAACTCGTTTCGCGCGAAAACCATCTCACTGTCCTAGGTGGCGACACTCTACCTGCAGACGGGGTAGCTGAATCTCCCCCTCTCGTCGCCGCTAGACAGGCAGTTGCTGATACTTCTGCTGCTCTACTCCGTATCGAACGAGAGGTCTCTGAGCTTAGGCAGGCAGTCGCGTCGTCGAGCGGTCCGTCCACTTCGGCTTCAGCTTCGAAACGCGTTGCGGAGGGGGACGCCGACTACGACCGCAAGGGCAAGAGACCAGCTCAACCTGCAGCTGTGGAAGCTCCGTCTCGCACCATCCACGCACCCGAGGATGGCTGGCTGGACAAAGATGGTAAGGTTCACCGCCGCCATACCGCTGATGCTCGTATTCTTCAACGCGACCTAGACGACGTCTTCCAGATCTATGACCTTTTGGCACCGGCGGAGGAGCCTCTGCGTGACTTGGTTGAGGACGGCACCGATCTTCCTGCTTCCTCGCCAGCGTCGTCTGCGGAGCTGTTCAAGACGATCACCGCGGCACTGGCTTTGTGTACCACTGTAGCTCTTCGGATTAACAAGCGTGGCAAGAAGCTGCATGTGGAGCACGAGTACGGCGCGGAAGTCGCCAAGGAGTTCGATGCAGTGGACCCTCTCGGCGGGAAGGGCTCAGCGGACTACAAGGAGCTGAAGAAGGCGATTGAGAAGGTCAAGGCCAAGAAACCTTCCTCTTCTTCTTCGCGCGAGAAGCCTTCTTCCTCTTCTCGCGAGCCCGAGTCTTTTCACCGTGGGAGCGACGACCGGAGGGAGGGCGGCCGGCGCGAGGAGAAGTCTCCTTCTGGTCGGCCTTCTGCTGCGGACATCACCTGTTATCGCTGCCAAATTAAGGGACACTTCAGTAGGGACTGCCCGAGTGCACGTCGATGAAGCTGTGGAGTCTGCAGTCCTCCTGGCCTGGCCAGTGATGGTGTTCATGTAGCTGCAGTTAGGCCTCCGGGCGACTGTTAGCCCTCCTCCGGGAGCGGAGCTCAGGCTCGTGTCATAGCAGCTCTGATCTCCTCCGGGAGAGTCACCTGTTAGGTGGTGTATCTCCGAGAGATACCTCGTGTGTAATACATATGATGGCCTCTGCTATCCTGTGCTGCCCCTGGCAGTTGTCTCGGCAACTTCCCATCAGTTGGCCGGCGATGCTTTCGTGTAAAAGGCGACACACCCTGTGGGACGATTCATATCTCCCGTTGTGTCGGAGCGATATTTAATTTGAAAATACTGCTATTTTCAGTTCCAGACATTTTCGAGTTCAAACTCATTGTTTGATTGATTTCATGCAGCAGTCATCCAGGCTGCCTGCTAACCACTATGATGCTATCTGTGGCGTTGGCATTTTGTGACGGTTTTAACGTCAGCTAAAATTGAGCTTCCTCATGAGCCGGCTCTGGACGTCAATTCTCCTGTGGAATCGGCCGGTGTTATCCGTAAAGGCTGGCTATTTTGGGACAGTTTCTCTGAATCAGTCAGAGTCAGTCGAGTCAGAGATTGGGTCAGGCATGGCTACCGTATGAACTGGGCTGATGGTCCCGCACCACCCAGTCATCTGCCAAATCGCCCCTCCGCGCTGCAGCACCCCGATTTTATTGATGGGCAGATCGCTTTGTTATTGCCACTGGGCCATAGCAGAGAAGAGCCTATGCGTCCTGTGGATTATATATGGATATTCCCTGTATAATTGACTCACATATGTCCGTGTACGGGCCCCGCCAGACCGGCCACTGTTCTTTCATCTGTTGGATCTTTCGGTCCCAGCCGACCCCGTACATTTTGATGCAAAATCTACGCTGTCTAGCTGCGAAAACTGTAGGGTTTCCTTGGGAGGAACGACCTAGGAAACCCTGGTTTTCGCAGCGCCGTCAGGGTTAAGTGACGACCCTGCCGGCCCGGTACGCCGGTACCGGCCAGCACCGGTCCGGCGGCGCCCTTTAGCCGAGTATAAAGGGCGGCCGCGGACCGGGGGCGCCTTCAGTTGTTGGAAGGCATCCGACTATATTGTCTCCCACCCACCCGCCCGGAGACAATGAGTCGCTTGTGTGTACGTTTCCGGATGCTGCTCGATTTAGATTAGGGTTAGTCTGGTTAGTTGTGAAAGCACCTGAGGTGGGGAGTGAATATCATTTTGATATACGTCATCCCACAGGGGTGTTGCGTGTCCGATAAGCCCAGGTGCGGCAGCAATTAGTCAGGCTTTCCCAACATCTTAGCCGTGATGAGAGGCCGAGAGCAGCATAGCGGAATGTACTGTCCTGATGAGCCACGTGATCGCTGGTGGCATGTAATTTACACACACCGGCGGGGGCTCGGGACGCGCGGCGCCTTTCCGGACACCATCCGGTCTGGCGGCCCCGTACCAGTCGTGGATCTTTCGGTCCCAGCCGACCCCGTACATTTTGATGCAAAATCTACGCTGTCTAGCTGCGAAAACTCCCTGTAGCGACTGCTATAATCTTTTCGTCTGCTATATATGAATATATGCAAATAGACATGCTATTCTTTATATTACACGGGTACCAGTACCAGCACCAGCGGTGCATTTGTTTCTGGCCTTTTTGTAATTCACACCAGTACAGTACCAGTACTGTACGTATGGGACTGCCCCCCCCCCCCCCCCCCCCCGCGGGGCTGGGCCGGCCACTGCGCGCATGCGCGCCACGACTAACCACATGTTACTATGGCATCTGCACACGAAAGATCCTCAGCGGGCGCTCGGGCTGACGGCGGGTGTGGCGCCGGAGACAGCAGACGATTCGACCCTCAGCCCGTGCCGCTACTTGCTGTCCCGGAACATCAGCGCTTGAAGCGGACTTCGGCGGCTCACCCACTCGCCCAGCGCGGGCATGGCGCTGCTCGCCCCTCCTGCCCCAGCCACACAGCAGCTCCCGGGCCTTGACGGCTTCCAGCTGCCCGAGGCGGTGTGTTACGTCTCCACCGCGGAGAGCATCGACGCTGCGGTGACGCAGCACTTCAGCGGCGTGGCCCTGGTGGGCTTCGACATCGAGTGGCGCCCTAATTTTGCTGCCGGGCAGGACAACGCCAGCGCTGTGGTGCAGCTCGCCACGGAGAGCGCGTGCCTGGTGGCTCATGTGGCACACGCCAGGGTGCGCCCGACGTGCTGATGCCTCACCCCACCTGCCTTCCTCTAGGGACAGATGTCACCCACGTATGCCGCCCCAGTTGCCTTCAACTAATCAGGGATCCGGCCAAATTTCAATATCGCCGCTGTCGATCCCATCGCTGTACTATCCATACCCAGGCATTAGAGGGCGGTGGCAAGATCTTGAGAACTTCAGCACCATAGCATACCCGTACCCTGCGAGTGTGCATGGGGTAGCCAAATGGAGCCGCTGAAAAACATACACCCGCCGACATTCCTTCCCAGTCCTATACGTATTGTTTACATCGTGATCCGATACATAAGTGCACATAAGATATCTCTGCAGATAAAATGTTGCAAGTGTTTCTACACGGATGCCCCAGTTTCCCCCTCCCTCCTCCCTCCTACTTATGTGCCTTCTGGCATGCGCAAGTACCCCCCCCCCCCCCCCCCCCCCACACACACACACAATTTCCACCAGGAGGCACCCACCCCACTCCTCTCTATAATACTACAGCATATGCCTTCAAGCGCTCGCCCTTCCCTGAGACAGACCTTGCCTGCCCCTTGGCCACAGGACCCCGCTACCGGGACTGGCCCCTACCTCCCGCCTGAGCTGCAGCGGCTGCTCGCTGACCCATGCGTCCTCAAGTGCGGCGTCTCTATAGCCAGCGACCTCGACAAGCTGTCGTGCGACCTGGCCGTGCCAGGCTGGCCGCCTCAGTCCGCCGTGGGCTACGTGGACCTGGGCTTGGTGGCCTGGGCGCACGACCTGCCGGCGGCGGGGCTCAAGTCCCTGGCGGCGCTGTTTGGCCATTGCCTGGAGAAATCCAAGAGCGTGGCCATGAGCAACTGGGAGGCGGCCACGCTCAGCGCGAAGCAGGTCCACTACGCCGCGCAGGACGCCTACGCTGCGGTCTGGGTGGCGGCCCAGATGCACAGGTGGGCCTCGCTGGATGCGGAGCGTACAGCGCATTACCCCTACCCCTTTCTAACACCTTATACCCAATGCAACTCCCAGGCGCTGCGCGGAGGACGCGGCTTCCGAAGCGCCGGTGCCGGGCCTCGTCCAGTGGCTCGCCCCCTTCTCCAACCTGCGAGACAAGCCCTCCCTGGCGGATGCAGCCCCCCGGCTGCCGCTGGGCGCTGCCACCAAGGGTGTCATCCAGCGCTGGGTGGCCATGGGTGAGGAGCGCCGGCAGGCACGCAAGCAGCGCGACGCGGCCAAGGCCGCGGCCAGGGATGCGCGGCGGCTGTGCCCCGACTGGGCTGCGGCGGGGGCATGCGCTTACGGCGACAGCTGCCGCTACGCGCACTCCCCCGAGGCCGTGGCTGTGCCGCCAGTGTCGATTGACAGGGGCAGACAGGGCCGCCCTGGGCGACGAGGCAGCGGCAGGGGTGGGGGCGGGGCGGGGCGCAGTGGACGCCCATCTGGGGAGTGCTGGGCGTGGTCGGCCCCGGGGGGCTGCGCGCGTGGGGACAGCTGCCGCTTCCTGCACGCGGGCCACGGGCGCGGGGGGTCGCTGCCAGAGAGCCTCGGTGCGTTTGCGACCGGGGGCCAGGCGCAGGCAGCGCCATGCTGGGACTGGGCACGCGGGCACTGCCGCTTTGGAGACGCGTGCAGGTATGCGCACCATGAGCGCGCCTGAGCCTGCGGCCGTCCCGCTGGAGGTGATTGGCCGCTACATACCCCGGAGGGGGGGCAAGGGAAGCGCTGAAGCATGGGCAACAGGAGGCGGACACCTCTCTGCCCAGGGCGGACTCTCGCTGGGCCACCCAACCACCTGCTGCTGACGCGCCGCCTGCATGGGCGTACGGCATGCGCCTAGATTGTAAACGGCATGTGACGGCATGCTGCACAGAGCCGTGTGGAATGCGCGGTCCTGTGCCCGTGGATGCATGTGCCGCATTACCTGCTGCCGGCCAGGTTAAGGGGGGCCAATAGGAAACGCGTACACTAGAATGCCTTGGTTCGTAGGACACTGGAGATGCGCTGATGCATATGCATGATCGCTGATGGGCATAGGGATGTGTCTCATGGGATATGGCGCGATTCATCTAAATAACAGTCGGGTGTAATACGGCGGGTACCACCTGCACCGGTGCGCGGACTCGTTGTAGCAATGCCGTAGCCTGGAGGCCGCTTTCAATGAGCGGCTAGAACTCATATCTTGCTCATATCGAAGTCCTGCTTCTGTTTGCGGTGGATTTGCTGCTAGAAATAGCGCTTTATCCTTACTGCTCATATTACTACTCATCCCAATACCCGCAGTACTAATATGCAACTATAGTGACGTTGTTTCTATGATGAACACTCCTATCGTGAGTCCACCCCATTAATGAACAGGGGGAGGGAGCCATAAACAAGCGTGTTAGTACTTTTATTCGAACCCTCTAGTGTTGAACTACCCCTATAGTGAACAGGTGGGAGGGGCCCCGAATATTCATTTTAGATGTAGTGTGACTGTTCTGCACAAGGACGGTCAGCGACTACCCTGTAGGATAGTTTTAGGGTTTAAACGTGCAGCAGCGATGTGGCCGTCGTTGCCTGATGATGCGCAGTCGCGCGTTGCCGCCGTGACGCACGGGGGCGACGTCAGGACTCCTACCTGGCAAGATCCGCACAACTACAGCATGCCACAAAAGTCTCTGCATGTTTTTATGGGTATGATTTGGGTTTGGTCGCTTCTAGTCGGGAAACCCACGCATAGTCTATGCCGCTGCAGCAATTGCGAGGATGACCATGAGAGAGCGTGCACATGGTGTGTGCTTTGGCCAATGCGAAGGTGCGCGTGGCGCGCGCGGCGCCTGTTATGCGGCACTACCAGTGTAACAAGTGCTGCACGGCCGGGCTGCGAACGGTTTGAGCGCACGGCACGCTGACATTTGGACATATAGAACCGTGTTTTTCTCCCATGGTCGCCGAGTTACATGTGTTTGCAACCTACTCCATGCCGCGCGGCGCATGGTTTGGAGTCTATGATCAGCTAGCGGGCTGCATGCGACATTCGCAAACTGGCTGTTCGCCATGCAAGAAGCAGTAATATTGCAATCACGTTTTAATTCATAATATTCCGACCTTTTATCGGATTGGGCTGTAAATTAATGCGATGAAAAGCCCGAGTCTTGCGCTTTCCAACGCACTATTTTACAGCCCAATCCAATAAAACGTCGAAATGTTATGGTCTGTCAAAGTTACCCCCTGTTATGTATCCCAGCCAGCCCACTCACCGTGGATGGGGGCGCATGATGGGGGCATGTAGTGTGTCCTTCCATGTAAGCTCCTAGGCGCGAGGACCCCTTGGATAGGTCTCCACGTCGGGCGGACCCCGTCATCATTTTGGCTTTTCCCCTTGGATGATGGGTGACATGTGTTACAACATGCGCGCAGACCTGAGCAACAGTGGCGACATTGTTGCCGAGGGGGTCACCCCGCGCTTAGTTAAGCCTACGGTGCGGGCAGTACAAGCATGCAGCACCTATGGAATCGAAGGCAATTTATGTGTGCTACTTTCACCCAGCGAGGCGCGGCCAGCGGCCCTTATCTTGCAGCTTGGAAAATTGTGGGATGATTGGCCCCATCACGACGACAGCATCAATGGCACCTTTTCATGAAAATGCCACGCATTACATCGGTAGCGTGCATGGATTGGGCTCAAGCTCGGTCGTCTTACAGCGCATGCATACGTCCACGCAACACCGGCAGCGCGAGGGCATATGCGACGGATGGTAACTACGCCGCCAACAAGTTGCCCCCTATTCATCGCCCGTGTTTTCTGTGGTTTTCGCCATGTGCCAAAAAATCCCATTGCCGAAGAATAATTCTAAATGTGCCATAACCGGGAGAAAAGGCTGCCTCCTTGGCGCAGGAGGCTTGCATACACTGGATTACAAGGCTCCATGGCCCCGTGGCCCCATGGCTTGGGCACCAAGGCGAGGATACGCGCGGATTTCTAGGTGCCTTTGATTTTTGTGGACTGCTGTAGTTTTCTCGATTTTTTGCTGATTCACTTCTTGCATATATCGCTGTGCTGGCTCGCGCATTACAGTATCCCTATTACAGTATCAGGGACACGGTACGGTACTTGTGTGGGCAGGCTTGCTACGACGCATGGCCGACCCCTTCGACGCGGAAGCGGCGGCATTGGCGCCTGGGACTGCTGTTGCTGCTGCTCGTCGCGGGCCCCGCAGGCGTGCGGCCGCCACCGACTGCACAGACCCACTACTGGTTGTCGGGACTGGGCCCGGCTCGACTTGCGGAGACGGCGCCCCGGTGCATGCGTACCCGCCCGCCGGCGGATGCCACTGCTGGGCGTCCACCGACTCCACCTGCAAGCAGCGCGACAACAGCGTTACCGGCATGCGCTGCGACGAAGACGGCAGCTTCTTGTTGGAACAGCACACCAACCTCGACTGCTCTGGCACCGGCAAAACGAAGACCGTCCGCCTTGACGAGTGCGAACAGGACGTTCCGCAGACGTTGTACTCCAGGGGCACTGGTCTCGCCTGCCGCGCCGACCCCGCGTCGCCCGATTGCGTGACTGCCATGCCGTACGCCACGGCAGTGGAGGGCAGGTCGATCTACCTGGACAATGAGCTCTGCAATGACGCCACTGGCGCGACCGAGTGTGCGGGCGATACTGGGGCGGCGGCGGGGAACCCCGCCGACTGGCTCGAGAGCGGGGCCGACTACAACCGGAGTGTGAGCGAGGCTGAGATGGGTTCATGATGAAGCTGGGCAAAAGCCAGAGCAGCGACTGCGACGACATCACGAAGCGGGTGGAGGTCACTCTGCACGTGCACCCCAACTTCGCGGACCTGTGCCAGGGCTGTAAACACCATCTCGCTCCCTACCTCGACTTCAATCCCAAGTCGGCAGCATCCGTACGGTGCGTGGATAGCGGGGCTGCGTAGTCCCAGTTCACAGAGCTCGACTGCATGTTGGCCGCGATGCAAATCGCGCCCGCTGAAAAGGATCGACTTCGCGGGACAGTGTAACCAAGGCACACCACCCACGTGCAGGCGACGGACTATTCTGGCTGCGAGAAAGCTGTTCGCTCATGGGCTACACTCAGCTGCCATCCACCCCATCGCCTCCCCCTAGTGGCAACAACACCGCGTCTGACGGTAACATTCTATAGGAACACGAGTTTCTGGTTAGCAGTCTTCACTGCGTTTGCAGCTGTGGCTCACCAGTGGCTGGTGGTAGCTGAATTGTAGCAGCAAATCGTTTCCTGTTCAAGGGGTCGAATCTATGGCAGCACAACCAAGTGGACTCGTTGCTGCCCCTGAAGAAGGGAAAAGAACAACGTCACGCCTGGTTTGTGTTACATATTATTTCTATAGCATACACTAGTAGGTCCTGGCATACGATCGCTGCGTGCATGGGTGTATGTGTGTTGGGGGAAGGGGGGGGTCTACAGGGTCAGAGTGCGAAGTGAATGTGCTATGAATGTGCTATGACAAAGGCGGCACGATCTGAAGGAAGCCATTGAGGCGCTCTGCCTGTGCCGCATCTTCGGGCGGAGGGAACAATGGGTCCACGCACCGCTGCACCACCTCCTCGATCATGCGGGGCAACATTTCCTGCTTACAGCGCCGACAGGTCCCGGTCAGCACTGGCCGCTACCATCACATGTGCGGGGCTTCAGGCAGTGTTGGGATAGCATCAAGAATCAAGTGGTAGATGCAGAAGCTGGGAGGGGTTGAGCAAGCACCTGAAGGTACTTGCCCTTGCGGAACAGGGCAGGGCTGGTGTTGACCTCAATGAGGTACGCGCGGCCAGCCTCATCAAGCATGAAGTCAATGCCAAAGAGCTCAAAGCAGTACTCGAGCCGCATGGGGTTCATCTTGGGGATGACATGGTCAAAGAGTGTGGCGAGGCAGTCCACCAGCTGCGGGAACACTTTGCCCTTCATGTCCACCGCATGGTTTACGGCTACCTGGTGGGTGGGAGCGCACGGCAACGCCTACGGTTACGGCATGCTCCAAGCGCACAGCATGCGCGATGCCTGAACTCAACACATGTTGCGAGGGCAAACAGCTCCTCCCCGCACCTCAAAGTCCTCGAATGATAGCTTGTTGGCATCTTCAAACTTGCCAAAGTCCTCGTGCTTCTTCTGGTAGGCGTCGTTGGTGAGATGGATGTACTTGTCCTCGAGGTTTTCGAGCTTATACTCAAAGCATGTCGTCCGGATGTAGCCTTCCTGGTACATGTACACCCGCTTGTCGGGGCCCACCAGCGCATAGGCACGGATGTCAAACTTGCGGCCGGTGATCAGCAGCGGCCGTTCAATGTACTTTTGCACAACCCAGTTGCTCCCGCTGCGCTGCTTCGCTAGGTGGCTGAGGATGTCCTTCTGGCTGTCAAAGATCTCAATGCCCCGTCCTCGATTCATGAATCCAGGCTTGACTAGCCAGACCTTGCCCTGCCAATAGATAATGAACAATTGCTTAGGCTGGCCACATGCGGCGTGCAACATATCGCCTAGAATTAATGCTGAGCCACGCTTGCCAGCCTGCTGCCGCACCTCCGGCTCCTCAAGCCTCTGCATTGCAGCCTTCAGCTGGCTCACCTCCCTGCGGGCGTCCACGGCATATTCATTGAGGGACAGGACTGGGTGACGCCTATCGCATCGTCCCCCGAGTCATGGTCGGGCCCTGCTCCCTGGCTGTTGCCTCACCTGGCAGGGATGGACTTGCCACCACTGAGCGTGAGTGTGTACGGCACCCAGGGCAATGCACTCTTGCTGGCACGCGCAATGGCAGACAGATTCGCCGCCAGACCTGTCTTGGTGCAAATCTCCTTATTGCCCTGAATTCGGTTCACAATCTGCCGGGGGGTATCCTGGCCTACATGCGTCCCACATGTGCCACCATACAGAGCGAAAGTCTCAGCGCACCTGGTTGCATGTCCGTCATTCTGCTCCCCCCCACCCTCCCCCCCCCCTCCACACCCTCATGTATGATCATGTATGGACAAATCCGCACGCCAGAGGGGCAAGGATTGATACCTTGTGCAGGCCACGCCGGAATCTTCTGCCCATTTGCCCCCCACCACAGGTGACGCGTTTGCCCCTCTCCGCACTCCGCCCACCAAGGCCGGCTGGCAAACACGTCGCGTATCATCATGGCCTCGTTGCCGTTCGGGATGGTGTACTTGTAGGGAGGCTTGGCTTTCCCGCGCGGAGCACCGCCCTCCTGTACACATACCCAGCGACTGAGCGTTGGCCCCACCCATCACAGTGAAGCCAGCACAGTGACCAGGAAGTTGACTGCTGTTCAAGGCGAGGAGATAGGGGTCAGGGGGTCAGCCGCGCTTGGCGAACCGTTTGCGAGCGCTGACGACTGATAGCCATGCCTTACTCCTGCGCTTTGTCACCTTGGGATACGTCTACTTCCGCCCGCAGCACTCAGCCCGTGCACCGCTCCTGCACTGAGATTGTTCAGCGTTCCGTCGAGTGACTCGGATTGGTGGATCGGCAAGGCGCTCCCTGCCAGGCACCCAACAACGGCTGTGCCAGCAACGGCAACGACTCTACACGGCTACAGGTACTCGTGCACTCCGCGATGCGCAACGTCAAGCGGTTGTTTGCGTCGCTGCTCTCCGAGATAGCATTTCTCTTCCTTAAGTTCCCCCGTTGTGGAACGAGTCATTCCCCTACACCATCCCGGAGGTGGCTGATCCGAGCAGGCACCGTACCCGCTATCCTGGACTTGGTTTCGGTCGTCTACGCTGATTTGAAAGGCCTACCGATGATACCATCGTCGACCTGATGCCCGGCATGACGCGGTTGGCACTCGGCATGTGCACGTACACGCGCATGTTATTGACAGTGCTGGCGCGCGCAGGTAGGCGCGCAGAGGCCGGCGCCCCCCCCCCCCCCCCCCCCCCCGTGTACCGTCCATACAGTAAGAATCACATAAAAAATGTAGATGTGGTCCCTATAGTTATGCCCCAGAATTAGAAAATCAACACAGCAAGCCGCCTAAAAGCGGCCCGCATCCCGCATAAGGCGGGATGGATGAGTGATGCGCACACGGTTCAGAGTCCGGGCCACGCGAGCACGTGTGTGTGTAGGTGATCCTCGGACGTGCTGTGCAGCTTCAGCAACGGGATGGGAGACGAATCTGCGCCGTCTGATGAGGCAGCGAGCACGCTCTCGAGCGGCCACCAAGCTCAGGACCCCGAGGAAATCTCTTGCGAGCAAGGCCTCCTGGTGAGCCCGGGTGATGCACCGAGTGCCCCGCGATGAGAGGGCACCCCGGTCCGCAGCCAAGCATGCGATACCACGCACTGTGCGGTGCACCCCCTTGCTCACCTCACCCACTGTGCCGAAGACCATGCACGTGTACTCCGACATATCCAGGATGTCTCGAAGAGGACCCTTCTGTCCGGGCTCTGTGTTGTGCCACGCCGCGTCCCGCGCAGCCAACCCCCGTTGTATGTCGCCCAACAGGGAGCGCTCAAACCGATCCACAACTGTGGCCCGGGGCACTGAAGTGTACTTGACCCCGTACCGCATAGTCTTGAACTCTAGCAGCGTGGACTTCAAGCTCCGGGGATCATAGCTCCCGGTCACGACGTTGAACGCCGGAAGGGAGAGCTCTGCGTCCGGCACTAGGTCCTTGAGTTCATCCCGGGGTACGGTGTTGCCGAGAGGCACTGCCTGCTGGAACAAGTCATCCACCTCCCGCCGTACCGCGATACCTAGGTCGTGAACACAATGATCGCGGAAGGCATCTGCGATAGCGTCGTGCTGTACACGCCAGTGAGCGTCTCCAGGCGCCGGGAGGTTCCTGAGCGCGTCGCCGTATAGATCAACAATGACGGGGTTGTGCTCCGTCGAGGGCAGAATAATCTGGCACCCAACCACCGGGGCCAAGCACGGGCTAGGCAGAAAGAAGTACCCGGCAGCGACCTCCCGCAGCTCATGCGGAGTCATGGCTGTCCGCGCGGTGGGGATGGCCACTGTCCACATGCATGACGCCGCGTCGAGCTGGTTGAACGAGATCCGTTCCCTACATGTGGCAGGGAGAGCGCACACCTCATTTCGAAGCCGAGAGTTGTTGGCCTGGTCTAGAAATGCCGTCAGCTCCTTTTGCGAGCCCGACGCAGCCTCCACTTCCCGCTCCATCTGGCGTGCATCTACGTCGCCGAGATGGCCAGCAGTAGCCGCTTGGAGGCGGCCCCACGCCTCGCGCATCTCCGCGGCGTAGCTGTCCGACCCATGAGCATCGTTGAGGAAGTGGTCATACTGGCGGGCGGAAGAATGTGCGTTGAAGCTGCCTCGGCCAAGTACGGACCCGAGCTGTGGGTCGAAGAAACCAGGGGTGGGGGTGTTGGTGCCGGAGTTCCTAGTCAGGAACCTTGGGAGGATGGCGTTCATGCAGCCGATGAAGGCGGCATCACAAACGGTAGCCATGCGGCGGATGCCAGCTCCCTTCAATCGAGTGGGGAGGTGAAGCCTGCTGCGCGCTCTGGCCACTGCATCCTCGCTCAAGGTAGCCACCTCCGCTGCCATGGGGTCGGGGTCGTGCAAAAGCTCCGCCAAGAAATCGGTGACCACCGGATTGGTGTCGGTGCCGTACGTGGAGGGATCAAAAGAGACCCCTAGCACCCGTTCGACCGCCGCGAGGATGGTGGCATCCACCGCCTCCGCAAAGGCCTCCACCTCGGACGGAAGACAATTGCGGAGCCAATACCCCGCCTTGTGTTGCATGCAATGCTTGAGCAGGGCCCATGCGTGGTGATGCAAGGCGTGGGTGTACCGACGGCTGGGCTTGGCAGACAGAAGCTTGCTCAGGCTAGCGTCCACCTCCTCTCGTAGCTCCTCCGCCTTGCCGCGCATGTACGCCTGCACATACTCTGGCGATCCGAGCGGCACGTTGAGGACCGCGATGCCGTGATGGCCATCTAGCTCTTGCCACTCGATGTCGGCCGGAGCCTCACGCCGCGCCGCCTCCATGTCTGCGCTGTACGCCTGCATCTTGTCGAAGCGCACCTCAAGCCCCACGGACGCCTTGATGGACGTGCGGAAGGCGTGAAGAGCCGGCCAAACGTGCTCCGGAAGGCCCACCAAAATTCCATCGTCGGCGTTGAAGCGCGCCGCCCCGTCATTGACCTCCAACGTGGTATCACACTGCTGCACTTCGGGGTGAATCGCGACGCAAAAGGAAGTCGTGGCCAAAGGTGCGCCCTGTTGCACGCCGTCCTCCGACCGCAGAGGGGCGGACCGGTCGTCCACGACCAGATACGAGTCCGTGGAGAGGGAGGCTAGGAGCGCAGGGATGACAGGGTGTAGTGGAGAGCAATCGATGTGGCGCTGGATGATGGTGCGGCGCCATGCTTCGTTGTAAGCGTTGCGAAGGTCTGTGTGGACGATGACGGCACGTGGGCCAAGCTTCTCGGCGATGAGCCGGACGCCGTGGGTGAGCACAGAGTCGCCCGCGGGCATGCCAACGCCGAGCTGAGATGGAGCGAGCACCGACACGTATGCCTCCTTCATGTTGTCAACCACTGCCCGCTCCGCTGCGCGCCGCTCCGCCTCCCCGACTGCCACAGGCCGCACGTCCGGGGCCCTCCCCTCGCCTAGCTTCTTGACAGGTGCCACGAGCCTAGCAGGGCAGGCGACCTTGGAGGTACATGGAGGCAACCTCCGACATGGCGCGGACCGCCGCGGGCCCCGACGCCGGGGCGTATTCGCCCACCAAGCAGCGGAGATACTCGTTGCGCATGCCTGAGGGCCCCGCCACCACGTGCTGCTTGAGTTGCTGGTACGGCACGCGCATGTCCACCGTCAGGGCGGCCTCGTCCACCGGAATGTCATACGCGGCGTCTGGGATCGGGTGGCTACGGGACGGGTGCTTGTCGCGCAGCTGGGCGAGGATAGCAGGATCGGACAAGTCGCCCATACCCTTAGAAGATAGTCGGCCCGCCGCTCGGGAGAGCTCTCCGTCCTCCACCAACGCCACAACGGTGTCCGCGGTGCCCGCGAGCAGCGCCGCAAAGAGATCGGCGTCCGTCCGACGCTGGCGGGCATGTCCGGCGTAGAACGCCTCAGTGCGCGCGTCGTCCCATGAGCGCACGAGCTCGGTCATGCGCCTCTCCGCGAAAGCGCGGCAGCGCCACGCCAAGGCTTGTAGCCGCCGCCGTCCGCCTCGTCTCGGGGCCCTAAGCAACAATTGTGGCAACAGGTACTTCCACTTAAGCGCCCTATCCAACACCACGGGGTCATTGGCCTCCATCGCCGCCACCACCCGCTCATTCACGCAGCGTTGTGCCTCTGCCCACGCTTCTTGAAAGTCAATCGGCACTGCCGTCTCCATGGACATCTCCGCCGGCATGTGCACCATGTCCACGTCGGAGAGGTGGTCCACCGCACCCCACCCCACCTCGTCGCCGGCTGGAGATGGGCGAGTAGGGGGGGGCGGATACCGAGCCCGCGAGGCCTGGCCACCGGGGTGGCCGGCCGGTGCACCCACCTCTGGCGGCGTGGGAGCAACAACCGGGGGCGCTGCGACGCCCCGGAACGCAGCGACGGACGGCAGTGCGGGCGACGGCAGCACCGACGATTGTCCAGCTCCACCGGCGCGGCGCGCCCCCCGACGGCGGTGCCGCTCGGCCAACACGGCGCGCGCCTTGGCTAGCCACGCGGCGGCGACCTCGGTGAAAGCCAACACATCGGCCGGGTGGTGCCTGACGCGGGCGGGCTGGAGCGACCTGGCTGCGGCGTCAATCCTCGGCGCCCACGCGGCGCCCGCGGCGACGCCAGCGACTGAAAGCGCGTCGGCGACTGTCCAAGCCGCTGCCGGTGCTACGCCCCGCCGCGCCGGCCCACTGTCGTGTAGCCTGGAATGCAGGCGGGCGAGAGCATCGAGGCCGGTGAGCGCTATGCCGCGGTTGCCGCCGCGCGGCCGCGGCTGGGGCCGCACGGAGACTTCCTGGCCGGTCGGAGCGCCATCGTGATCGCGCTGTGACGCGCCGGGCCCCGAAATACTGCTGAAAGTACTGCGGCGAGGCGACGACACAGGCGAGGCAGCGCGCGCGCCGGTCGTACCTGCCGCGCCCGTCGCGGACTCGGGACTCGACGACCGGCTCACCGCCTGGGCGTACGTGGGAGCCGGCGGGGCGGCAGTCGCGGGCGGGCTCGGCCTTGGCTGGGTGGCGTCGGGTGCACTGCCGGTGGACGGTGTTGCCGCGGGCGACGCTCGCGCCGCACGCGATGCGCCGGGGCTGCCTGATATACTGGACGATGTACTGGGGGGCGGCGGCGACCCGGGGTCAACGGCGCGTTCTGCCGCACCATCGGCGGAAGGCGCAGACATCGCGCGGCGCACCGCCGGATACAAGCGACCCGCCACAGCCCGGGCATAACGGTGACGTCGCGTGGGAGGGGGTTGAGGGCAGCTACGCGATCTAGGCGGCGGGTAAGGCATGGCGACACACGGCCCCGCAGCGCCTCCGGGGCCGCTGGGTGGGTGGGGCCGGTGGGACTGTATGCCATGCCTGTAGATACAGTTAGCAGACGTATAGCGGCTTCGCCGCTATGAGAAAAAGAGGCGGGGCCCATATCCCTGTATATTCTTGTAGGTATACTGCTAAACGGTATACCGCTTCCGAGGCCGCCTCTTACGCGCTGCGACAACGTTCCTGGTGACTGATCCTCCAAATGAGGGTCGCCTTGGTGAAGTCCGTGAGCGTTCCCCTGAGTACTACGATTCCATGTTCCGCGTTGCCGCTTGCCGCCCATTTGGCCTTCCGGCGGCTCCTGTCCTCTCCCTTGGCGAGCCATGCCCTTGTGCTTTTTGCTCCTTCTCGGTACAAGGTATGCTAGCCCGTTTTGAGGATGCTGGCGTGGATTTCACTCCTTCTACTCGGGCAGTCGTGCACGTTGATCACGTGGCACGTTGCTCTGGGGGCGACTCCAATCACGCCGCCGCACACGAGTGGGCGGCTCATGGCCTTTCCGACGTTTGCCACGACGTGAAGTCCGCACTGGGTGTGGGTGTCCAGATCCTCACGGACCCGTCGGTGCTTGTTTCTCTTCCGGAGGGCAGCGACGGCCGGCCCGCCCGGCCGATGTTGGGCTTTTTGGGTATGGTGGTATCTGCGGGAACACGGTTAGTTGTTGTCGATACCACCATTGCCCCTATCCTCGGCATGTCAAGCTCGGATCCAACGACTGCATTCCGGGCCACAGAGCGCCACAAAATCGAAAAGAAACACGAGGGTGTCCGAAACGCCGCCGGCATGCTTCGCTTTGTTCCTTTGGCCGTTTCCGAATTTGGCTCGCTGGCCCCGCACGCTGAGGCCTTCTTGGTGGAGCTCGCGAAAGCTAGCCACACACACTGGCCAAAAAATCGGCCACCTCTTGTGTGCGTGGCGCCGCCGTTTCTCCTTGCTCATCAACATGGCACATGCAGACAACGTTCTTGGCGGGGTCGCGGCCGCGCGCGCAGCACATGATGGTGCTCCTGCGCCTGCGTCGCGTCGCGTCGCTCGTCGGCCGGTGTTGCTATGACCCGGGTCATTGGCTGCAAGCGTCCCCGCTGCGGCTCATAGCCTACCCCGGGGCGGTGGTCCCTTTGGTTCCTAGCTACTTGGCGACTTCGTGGTTCTTTTGGCTCCTCCTTGGTTCTTGGCTCCCTGGCCTCTTGCTCGACCTTGGTTTCAGGCTTATATCTCTCTTTTGCTGGAACAATAATGCAACCTATTTTGCACCGAGGCACGCGGTGCATTGTGGTTAGGTCTAAATTAGGGTTCGGGGGCAGCCAGCTATGATGCTTGGCGGGGGCTTCCTGACGTAGAGGTAGTACTCATCGTCGTGACGCAGAGAACTGCCCATCTTCATCCTGCAATCCTTGGCCCAAGTCAGGACGTGATAGATGAGGCCCTCATCTTGTTGTTGTACGGCTGTGATTGCGGATCCAAGTTGCTGGTCCGAGAGGTGAATGAAGAAATGGCACCCATCGAGAGCAGTGTGGACGTCAGAAGATCCAGTCAGGATATTCAACTGCATGCGCGGGGAAAATCGGTAATGGGATAAATGAAAGCACAGTCATCTACGCACCCGGGTTGTGGGGGGTGTCTTGCCTGGCGAAAGCAAACACGGCGTTGAAGTCGTCCGTACCCCACGCAACATCCTTCGAGTCCCATGTGTGCGAACCAGCTCCGAAAAGCGCGTCGGCAATGAAGACTGTTGCCTTTTTTGCTCGAATTGCCGACATGGCGTCCGCGACGGCTTGTTTTGTCGCGGGAGCCTTGAAGTCCCCCTCCACAATGCAAATCTTGCAAAGCTCCGTGTTCAACCAGACCTTGTCATCCTTGTCGACCTCATGGCCCTTGGGCATCACCGGAAGTGCCTCGGCCTGTGTGTATTAGAAAACAGATTCTGGTTAATAGCTCACAATGAAAATTCAGAAGAGCATTTGTGGTTGCACAAGATCTTAGTTACTTTCATCGATATCCACAGCTCATTAGAAACATTCGGAGCGGAAACCGCGATAAGCTCCGGCGCACATGCCAGAAGAGCAAACTCTGTGAAGAAGGAGATGACCAAGTCCGGCATCTGATTCTTGATGCGATACGCCTCACTCTTGATGGTGGTGTTGGTGGCCGCGATATGCTCTCGAACCGGTAGTGGTGTGAGACAATCGGCGGATTTCATGTCCCCCCATCTGGCAGGAGGGGTCAGCAAGACCATCAAAGGACCGGAGCGATGAGCACCTTTGAACAAATCCTGAAATTGTCTGGGGAAGCCTGTTGGGCCGAGGTCATCAACCTTGGCTCGGAACTTGGTGATGGCGTCAAGGCGAGCGGCCGCTTGCTCATCCGACACATCGTCTTCCACATCCCATTCGATGATGTGGTCCGAGAGATATTTCCCCCAGTTCCTGGCCGGTTCGTCCGGCGTCAGCAGTTGGAGTGCCTCTCTGCCCTTTGCCGTGTCAATGGCATTCATGAGCTTGATGCTTGCTCGACGCAAGAGATCGCGAAACCTCCAGGCCTCAATCATCGCGAGCCACTCCGCGTTGGTGTGCGTAACAGCCATGGGGCCATTGTCGCCGGCATCCTTAATGTCATCCACCAGCTCGTAGAGGCAAGGGGTCACACTGTCCTCGCCTTTGATGAGCAGTCCAACCACTAGGTACATCTAGCCCACAGGGAGATCCGCGCTGTCGCTCTGCTTGGCAAGAGACGGCTCGTCTAGCCAGGGCGCATGGTGTCCAAAGCCAACATCCTGGGTCGAAAAACAAACTTCAGTACGGAGAAAGGAATGATAGTATTCCATGTCATTAAGACACTGGGGTCGGTCACAACTTACCTCCATGAGGGCGACTCGGAAGTGAGCTCTGTCTTTGCCGAAGCCGTACTTCTTGTTATCGAGGATTGCATTGATAGGCTTCTGAATTGCTTCGTAAACCTTCCTCACTTCCTTCTGGGTGAGTTGCCTGCCGTGATTGAGACGCTCGACTCTATCGAGTTCTTGGTGATAGTACACAAATAGGTCTCCGAGTTTGGTTTTGGCTTCGTCCCATCCTCAAACCCCGAGGTCCACATGCCGGTAGGCTTCAGAAATCTGCTCAAGGGGCTCACAAACACTGCGCAAATCATTTGTCAGAATCTAGCAGCATTAACAACACGATAAATTTCCATCATATACGCAGCTTACCGTTGTGGGCGCGAGCAGAGGTCAATCAAATTTGAGAACTCGCTGCTCTTCTCATCTTTGATGCCGATCTTCTCAAGTTCAACTTCAGACTTCTTGAACTCCTTCACGACTCTGATTTGCGGAAGTGCCCTAAAGCCGGGGCGAGTTGCATCCTGATCTGCATACAAGCTCTCGAAACATCTGCGAAGGTTCTGCAGAAACAATCGCACCGATTTCAAAATTCCGAACGATTGTACCTCTGATGACAGACCGTTTTGTCCCACTGATGACAGACCGTTTCGTCCCACTGATGACAAACCGTTTCGTCCCATTGATGACAGAACGTTTCGTCCCACTGATGACAACCCGTTTCGTCCCGCTGATGACAACCCGTTTCGTCCCACTGATGACAGACCGTTTCGTCCCACTGATGACATATCGTTTCGTCCCACTGATGATTGACCGATTCGTCCCACTGATGACAAACCGTTTCGTCCCACCGACAGACATATTTTTAGCCCGCTGACGACAGAACGACTTTTGTCACACTTTACGCCTATTTGCTCCCACGGCCAGCTTAATAATATTTTGGGAGAATGGGTCGCTCACCAGGAGTTTGTGCATGGACGTGTCTCCCACGACGGTGTGACCCGCCTCGTCGAGCTTCATAGACATGTAGCGGCAGACTTCCGGCGAGAGGCCGATGTACATCTTGTCCGACGTGAGGTGGATGCCTTTTTTGGCTTTGTAGATTTCCGGATAATTATCTTTCACCATTTTCTTTCACCATGCGCTTCGCCTCCCGTCTGTGGCTGCCGTCGATGTTGGCTTGACGCGCGCCGTGGGCGCCCAGAAACATGATGATTACGTCGATCTCTGGCTTGTAGTAACTTGAATCCGCCAACCTCGGCTTCTCCCCGCCTTCGAATGCTGCGACTAGCTCCTTGAAGTTGGCCATGGTCAGAGCGAGGGGCTCATACTATTCCCTGAACGTTGAGGTCATACCCTTGGCAACCACTGGAAAGGACACTGAGAAATTCTCGGCGGATAGGGAAGGGTTCCTCTGAATAACAAATGCAAGAAATGGATGTCAGTAAGTTGCATTGTGTATTGATTTAGATTTGTCTACACATATTTGATCCGGATAGGTACAACAGGTCGCGATAGGCTTTTACCTTGTAGCTTTGCGCCACCATATTGCAGTCTTGCACCTTTGGGGATCGGGATTCAAATTCCGGCGGCGGAGCGACGAACTTATCGGATGGGAAGCTGAAAATGTGAGGCAGCCCCGTATCCTTGACGAGGTTGACTCTGTCGGCGTATAACGTGTTGATGTCGCCACCGTGAGATGTCTTCACCTCTGGATCAGCAATCTCGACTCTGAGGTGGCCGTAAGAGATCCAGTCGACGGCACCGGCGTGGTGGAAGCCATTCAAGGCCGGCGGGACGGCAAACGTGTCGACGTATGGAAGCGCGTTCTTAAAATCCTTGTCAATGTTGGCCAAGTCATCGATGTCAATATGACCAGACGCGAAACCTGTCAGCGCCTGCGACAGCACATTGCGCTCGACCAAAGTCCATGCGTAGTAAGACTCGAACCGCGGCTGGAAGGAGAGTGGCGGTTGGATCGCGTGGAGTAGCAACCTCTCAAAGCCGACATCGATCCTGAACTCCTTGTGCAGTGTCAAGCGATAAGGTTCAAGAGAGATCTGCGGTAACAAGCATAAGAATATTAATACTTATTGATACACGAAATTGACACAAATTCAGAGACATTATATAAGCTTTACTCACCCCGTAGTTTCCGGCCGAGTCCAGCTCGACGTTCTTGATCTTTCCGATACACGCGAGAAGTGGCCCCTTCGGATCATCGAAAAAGTCCTTGCCAGTCAGCAGGCTCGCCTTGTGCAATTCGATGTACAAATAGATCTGTACCTCAGCACTTGTGTTCTTGAACCAGTGGATAGTCCAGCTCCTTGAGGTAAAGTCGTTGTAGGAGTCATGTTCTTGGGATCCGTCCCTCTCGTCAAAGAAGTCGTCGTAAGAGGCGACTGTCATCAGCTTTGTCTTCCTCTCGGGTCCAACAGTGCCGGTGATGTCGAGAGCTTGCTTACGCTTCTCTGCCGCCCGTTGCCTCTGTTCTTCCTCTGTGCCGAAGACCTTTTCATCCGTGCACATACTGAGGAATTCAGGAACCCTTCTTCTCGGAGCCTCGACAAGAGATGCTCGAGAACCAGAGGCTCCAGAACCGGACGCTTGCCCGATAGTCGGCGCTGGAGTCTCGAGCTCGGGCTCCGGCTCCGGTTCAGGCTCCGGGTCAAGCCGAGTGGGCTCATGCTCAGGCTCGGGCTCCGGCTCGGGTTGAGGCTCCGGTTCATGCTCCGGCTCTCGCTCCATCTGAGTGGGCTCAGTTTCAGGCTCATGCTGAGGCTCGGGCTCGGGCTCAGTGGGCTCTGTTTCAGGCTCCGGCTCGGGCTCCGGCTCCGGCTCAGTGTGCTCTATTTCAGGCTCTGGCTCTGGCTCGGGCTCCGGCTCGAGCTCAGGCTCCGGCTCTGTTTCCGGTACTTGAGGCGGGCCTTTAGACAAAGAAGAGCCTTGATTCGGGGAACCTGTAAAGAATGAGTAGAGAGTACTCAACACACCTGCAGTGGGCGTCACGATTAACTACTGAACGGTATCGCCATACACCATCAAAGCCAAGCGTGATTTTCTTACCTGGGGATCCCGATTTACCAGCTGCTTCCGACGCGGTTGGTTGCGCCGATTGACGACATGTTGGAACGTCAGATAACTCACAGACGAGAAATTAATCGAAGGGAGTGAGAAGGCAGGGATTGATACTTTCAGTCACAATTACATGGAGTCACAATCGTCTCTGAAACATTTTCTTTTCCCTTGGATTCCTTTGAAGCTTGAGTCGCTACTGGCTCATGTGCGCGTCCTTTCGAACCTTTTTGAAATCAACACACATGATTTCAAACAATGTCAATATGACACAGTGCACTCACAAAAATCATACGATTGGAGAGGCAAGGACGTGATTGATAGTAAGCTTGCATGAGCTTTTCGTAATCGATTAGCCTTCGCGCTGTCTGCATTTGAGCATCTGCGAGGACTTGGCCGCTCATGATTTGGGCCCTCAAAAGAGCGGCGGCCGATCTTTCTCCTTGCGAGTGCGTGCCGTAAGCCGGCACTCTACCTCCTAAAATGCTCGGTTTCCAGCGGGCGATGCCTCAGCGCCCGCTCTAGCTGCAGAAGCTCAGGCTGCACGGCTCTTCTTCGCCGCCGGCTGCTCGGGCACAGAAGATGACGCCTTGTGTTTTCTCCCGACTCGCGCTCCGAGCGCATCGAATTCTTTTGCTTTCTCTATTGGTTTTGATGTCCGCTTGGACCTTCGACCCATAAATATCATATTCTGTCAGACCGACTCGTCCCACTGATGACAAACCGTTTCGTCCCACTGATGACAAACCGTTTCGTCCCACTGATGATATACCTTTTCGTCCCACTGATGACAAACCGTTTCGTCCCACTGATTACAGATCGTTTCGTCCCACTGATGACAAACCGTTTCGTCCCATTGATGACATACCGTTTCGTCCCACTGATGACAAACCGTTTCGTCCCACTGATGACATACCGTTTCGTCCCATTGATGACAGACCGTTTCGTCCCATTGATGACAAACCGTTTCGTCCCACTGATGACAGACCGTTTCGTCCCACTGATGACAGACCGTTTCGTCCCACTGATGACAGACCGTTTCGTCCCACTGATGACAAACCGTTTCGTCCCACTGATGACAGAACTATTTCCAATACATTATGTACTGCGGTTTAATAATGTTATGTCTTTAAGTACTGCGATTCACACTCATATTAAACCACTCCTTACGGCGGAGTACAGGCACAGGGTCCACCTGGCCGCTCTCCACCCCCATCCCCCTCCCACCACCAATTAGCATCCTTTCTGAACTTGTCGCAGCTGCCTCGACGGGACGTACTACTACCGTGCATGACCCTGATGCCGCTCCTCTCGTTTGGATTTCTATTCCCACTCGTCAGCCTACACCTCGAGCGGTCCTAGATTACACCGCTTCTACAGGGAACCCTAACCGAACTCGCTAGATCTCGCCGCATCACGCGTCGAGCAGGCAGGCAGCTATTGTACGCGCGCGCAACTCACCTGGGGTGGCGTCGTCCTTGTCTTCCTTGTCCTTGGCAGGCTCGTTCTTCTTCGGCGCCATTCTGGCGGTAGGTAGGTTGACGCGGTAGATGAGCGGGTTTCTTGGTGGGAAGCGGTGAGGGAGAGGTGGAAATGACGTGATTTATGTCTGACGCCGCTCTGACCCCTGCTGGACCAACGGCGCGCGTGCGCACACTATAGTGCACCTCGTCGTCGTCATCAGGTTCATGTATTTTGCACCGCGACGAATATACAGAGCTAACTACTGCGACTATATATTACTATTACTGGAAGATAAATTATTCCCTACTCGAGAGTCATAACGGTACGAGAGTACAGTGGCATGGCAATAATATTCCTTCATGGGATGATATATTCCTTGGATTGGATTCGGGTGTACGTACTAGTATATAACTATTACCGACATACGAAAGAAACACGAAATAATACGGTATTTGAGTCATCAGGTTCAATTATTTTGACCCGTAGCTGGATATTATGCACCCCGGTCAACGGCCCGTCCGAGAACGGTCATCGGCTGTCAGTCTTCCTCACCACAAATCACAGTCCTTCACCCCCCCCCCCCCCCCCCCACTCTCCCCACGCTGGAGCATGGCGGCGGTCGAAAGCATGGCCTCTTCTCCAGGATCCGGCGCGTCGGACACTACAGTTACATTACCGCCGTGTTCGTGCCGCAGCGGGTACTCGTGTGATTGCGACGCGCGTGCGAGTGATCGTAAGGAGCCTGAAAAAAGGAAGTACACGTGGGGCAAGGGCTCCGATGAGGTCGCCGAAAGCGATAATGGCAAGGTCTCGTCTCTGATCAAGAAGCGCACCTCTCGCGGCTGTATCCGCCTCATGCTCGCCAAGGAGGCTAGCGAGCAGTCGCCATGCTGTTCGCGGAAGTGCGAGCACAAGCTATACACACAGTGCGGAGAGGCCCTCGTTGATGCCGTGTTGGACCGTGCGTTGACCGTATACTCTGGCAATCAGAACCGCTCCTTTGACCGGCTCGCTCAGGTTCTCAGGGGTGGCTACGAGTCGGCATCCGACAATTTCGATTACATGTTTGATCACGGTGGCTACTTGCGCTCTTTCGATCATCGAGGCCCCATCTACACGTGTGGGCGTGCGTGGGAGGCCTTGCATCAGGTCTCGAAACACAGACGTCTCGTGATCTAGCGGTCGGTGGTGGATAACGAACCCACGTACATCAGGCAGCGCAAGCAATACGAGAGCAGACAAACCGGACCGAGGGAGCATGTGCGTATGTTTCTCGAGCACTTCTTCTCAGATGACCTCGGTCACGTCGAGATCATGCCTTTTCATGACGGCAACAGCGAGACCTTCAAGAAGCACCTACCTCCCTGGATGACCAAGATTTGCGTCTACTACTACTACAAGTCGTGGGCCGAGGACGACAACGCCATTCTCCGTGGCGAGGCCCATTTTGTCCCACTGATGACATACCGTTTTGTCCCGCTGATGACATACCGATTCGTCCCGCTGATGACAGACTATTTCGTCCCGCTGATGACAGACCGTTTTGTCCCGCTGATGACAAACCGTTTCGTCCCTCTGACGACAAATCGTTCCGTCCCGCTGACGACAAACCGTTTCGTCCCACTGATGACAAACCGTTTTGTCCCGCTAATTACATACCGTTATGTCCCGCTGATGACAAACCGTTTCGTCCCGCTGATGACAAACCGTTTTGTCCCGCTGATGACAAACCGTTTCGTCCCACTGACGACAGATCGTTTTGTCCCGCTGATGACAAACCGTTTCATCCCTTTGTTGACAAACCGTTTCGTCCCGATATCGCCAGAACGTTTAGTCCCACTGATGCCGGACCGATTTCGTCCCACTGATGACAGAACGTTTCGCACCGCTCATGGCATACCGTTTCGTCCCACCGACCACAAAACCATTTGTCCCACATAACTGGCCGATATCGTCCCACTGCAGACAGAACGTTTTGTCCCACTGGTGAGAGACGGTTTTGCCCCACTGATGACATACCGTTTCGTCACACTGATGACAGATTGTTTCGCCTTGCTGATTACAGAAATATTCACCCACTATCGATATAATTATTTCGACCCACTTTAGACCGAACTTTTTCTGTCTCGGATTATGAGACCTTATTTGTATACCGACCTATTCTGCCCCTGCCGCTTTATAGATTTGGCTACCGAGAGCGAAGTGAAGCTCGCATCGTTCGACACTTTCCGCCCACTGATGACAAACCGTTTCGTCCCGCTGATGACAGACCGTTTTGTCCCGCTGATGACAGACCGTTTTGTCCCACTGATGACAAACCGTTTCGTCCCGCTGATGACAAACCGTTTTGTCCCGCTGATGACAAACCGTTTCGTCGCTTTGATGAGAAACCGTTTCGTCCCACTGACGACATATCGTTTTGTCCCGCTGATGACAAACCGTTTCGTCGCTTTGATGAGAAACCGTTTCGTCCCGCTATCGCCGGAACGTTTATTCCCACTGATGCCGGACCGATTTCGTCCCACTGATGACATAACGTTTCGCACCGCTTATTACAAACCGTTTCGTCCCACCGACCACAAATTAAACCATTTGTCCCACATAACTAACCGATATCGTCCCACTGCAGACAGAACGTTTTGTCCCACTAGTGAGAGACGGTTTTGTCCCACTGACGACATACCGTTTCGTCACACTGATGACAGACCGTTTCGTCTTGCTGATTACAGAAATATTCACCCACTATCGATATAATTATTTCGACCCACTTTAGATCGAACTTTTATGTCACATTATGAGACCTTATTTGTATACCGACCTATTCTGCCCCTGCCGCTTTATAGATTTGGCTATCGAGAGCGAAGTGAAGCTCGCATCGTTCGACACTTTCCACCGGACTTGGAAGGGAGACTTCCCGGATGTCACCACGCCAAAGGTGAAGCGATTCAGCCACTGTCCCATTTGCGCGGCGGGCAAAGCACTCAAAGACCAAGCTCGCGAGATTTGCACAAAGGACATGACGCCAAAGGAACGTCAAGTGCACCGTCAACATCAGCAGCTCGTGAGGCGTCAGGTCAGAGCTGAGCAGAAGGTACACCTCGAGAGACTGCGCAAGGAACGAAGGGATCTGAACAACGCCGTCTTCCAGTCGCGCCTTGGCCATGGAAACTTCTTCTTCTTCGAAATTGATAGCATGGACTCCGCGAAGACCCTGCTACCTCACTGGGTTCGCATCCCAAAGATTGTGAAGCCCAACATGCTCCTCAAGTACCACCTCACCTGTGTGAAGTACGACGGATACCGCTCGGACGACATCTACTACTACACCAACACCATCCCCCACGATTCGTCAACGACCTGCACTCTAATATGGATCACGATCATGAAGGTGAGCTCGTTAGCCTCCCGATAGATTCGCCGTGGTTGTCCGGTAGCCATGGACTGATGAAATCTGATCTGCGATGCAGGAAATTCAACGCCGTGGTAGAAAGATTCCGTACATCAGAATCCAGATGGACAACACCGTCAGGGAGAACAAGAATAGGAACGTGGCGGCCCTCTGCAATTGGCTTGTGTCTATCGGCATCTGCGACGTCATTCATTGGTCTTCTTGCCTGTCGGGCACACTCACGAACGGGTTGACAAGATCTTCAGCCGCATCAGTCTTGCGCTATCTCGCAGCTCCGCCTACACAATCGAGGCCTTTCTTGACTTGGTGGCGAAGGCATTCTCGCCCACTCCGGAGATTGCTGAGCTCTCATTCTCCCTCGACTTCTCTGAGTGATTAAGGCCCCATTTCCAAGACCACATTCAGGACATCATTAAGCCGCACAAATTCGAGTTCACCCGTGACGCCGCCGCCGCGTCTGGCGGCTCGTTGCGCACCGCCTTGTGGTCCAACACACCGCTTTCTGAGCCCGTGCAGATCTTGAAGAGCGCGCCAACGGGGACGCCCGAGATTCGTGCGGGCCGGCCCCTTTTGTACGCTCTCTGCGACAAAAAGGAGCCCGACGCGGTGAAGGTCCAGAGGTACTTGGATGATTTCAAGAAGGCCAGGTCGTACATCACGGACCTGGCGGTCCAGTGGTACTTCTCCCCAGTCGAGCGCGAGAGCTGGAGAATCTGCTCGGTACTTGGATGAGATGCAAACTGCTCCTTCGGCAGCTTTCTCCGGGTGCTGGCCGCAACGGAAAGAGGAAGTTGACGACTTCTTGCGCGAGCACGGGTAGACCGCGCCCGCCGAGGCACGTCACATGATGGCTACCAACGCAGACCTCAACAATGCCGAAGCCGCTCGGGTTGAAGCCGAGGTTCGTGCTCAAGTGCTTGAAGATGACAGCGCCTTCCGGGGAGTTCACGCCGGCGCCAAGGAGAGGCTTCATAACAACACATCGCCCAGCGATGCAAAGGGCTCGAACCTCGTTGTCATCGACGTCTCCGATGCGAGTCCCATTGTTTGTCATTTCTGTCCTGTACGGGACAAAACAATTTGGTTCATCTCCCGTGCTTGTTATTTTGTCCCAACTGGGACAAAAATGGCGTGGCGTCTCGCTCAGGACTAACATAGTTCGCGGTCTTGGCCATCATTAGGTGCATGAGGAAGACAAGTGCCCTGAAACTCTTGGTGATTGGGAGTCGAGATTCGTCATCGGGCTTGTGAAGTCGCGTGAGACTACCGAAGACACGTTGACCGTGGCCGTATACGAGCCCTTCCATGCCCATGCAAAGGGCAAACCTCTCATGCCCCTATGGTTGTACGCGCAGACAAAAGGAGGGAAGAAGCCAGTTGACACAAGCTGGGAGAAGTGCCTGACGCTTCCTTGGAAGCTTGTTGAAGCCGTCTACCTATCGTACGCGAAGGCCATCCACGACGCGTCGGGAAGTCGCGAGGTGTTCAACGAGGACGGCACCATGGTCAGAAAGAAGTGGTACGGTAAAAGCGTCCAAGTCGTGAAGACATATTCGCAAACTGGGTGGCAAATCAGCCAGCCACGAAACAACTGCGTCCACGTCATGTCAACCACCCCAGCGCAACGTAAACCCGGCGGAGTCGTCAAGTTTATTTAACGCAGCCACGAAGAAGGACTTGCTTGAGTTGGGGATGCTCAATGAATAAACTATTAGCAACGTCTTATGGCTAGCTAGCCGGTGGATAAAATCATCATAATAAATATTGATTTGCCTCATCTTGTCCCATTTTGGACAAAATGCTCCAAAACCAACATTGGATATGCGTCGCGGCTGGCTTGCATGCTGATGAATGCTGCACTGCACCCAAGGTCTACAAACCCAAGCTACATCACCAGTGAGTCTTAAGTACTGATAGTAGACCCGGGAACTAGGGTATAAACAAACCCTACGGTGCAAAATGAATTCCACGGTGCAAAATAGGTTAAATTACTGTTCTGGCAACCTTTCATAGTTGCTGTTAGTTTTCTTTGTAGTGCGCATTTGTGAAAGCCCTAGTGTAAAAAATAAACCAAAGGTAGTATTGGCAGTTCGTGAACATATGGTGTACATATGTCGTATACATGTTTCGTACTGTTTCGTACAGGTTTCGCTGATTTGCTGTAAACCCTATAATTCGAAAGAGGCTGACCACGGCTAGCCGAAGCTCGGCGGATCGGGCACTGAGGAGCAGAAATGCCCGAAAAGCTCGATTAATTGCTGCGTCGAGATGGTAAATGCCGGTTGCCAGTGAAAAAAGGCGTGGAAGAAAAAGACGTCTTTGTACCACACAGTATTTATTTTTGTCCGTACACCCGCTCCTAGTCGCTACCCCGCTGTCCAGTACGATTGTCACCTGTTTTTACTATCAAATTAATTAAAATGCGAGTAATAATCTATCCGTTATTACCATACCATATATGACTATTACTGATGACATCATCCGAGAATTACTAGGGGAGAATTACGTGTAAGGCTCTTCCGATTTGATTTCCTGGTTTAGCTGCCGCCCCTCTCCGATTTTGCGGCTTGCACAGCACTTTGTTTGTCATGGAAGTTCTTTTAACTGTTTTTTTAAACTGTGTAAAGCACTGCCATGGAACCTTTAAGCAAGTTCATCCTCTTCGTTAATGCCTCTTGCGCATTATTTGCTGCAAGTGCTATAGTAGTGTAGTGCAATGAGAACATACCATACATAGTGCCAAACATGTAAACCACAGTCACATGTTGATGTGGCTACGCCCCTAGCCCTCCCGGCTTCACGGCCTACCGCTTACTTGTTGCTCGATGCTTGCTGTAACTGTTCGCTGTCACTATGCTGCTGGTTGTCACTGCTCTTGTTGTCACTGTCACCCGCCATTAATCGCTGTCACTCGTCGCTCTGCCCCTTGTCCAACAACTAGTGCTCCATCTACATCCGGTTGGGCGGCCGGGCAAGCACGGCAGCCTTGCCGACGGAGGCATCATCCCCGACTGCGACGCTGATGATACGCACTTGAGGCAGCGGGCGACGCCGAGATGACCACACCTCGTCCTCTGTGTTGTCCTTCGTCGTGGGGCGGGGAGGGTGCATGTGAATGTTGGGCGGTGGATAAGGTGGGAGTGACGGCGGTTGCTGCGGGCTGCTGCAACGTTTATGATAGCGTGGGTGGCAAGGCGCAAGCCAAGGGCGCGCGTGCTCGCGCGTGTACTCATCTGCGGTTGTGAGCTTGCGCGCATGTAATGTTTAATTCCATGAAAAAGTTCCATGAACGAAAAAGTTGCCCCCCCCCCCCCCCCCCCGCCGTTTTTCCGGGAAATCGGCAGCTAAATCAAGAAATTAATTCGGAAGAGCCTAAGGATTATTATGCATAGTGACACCATAAATGACGAAACCGAGGCTGCGTCGCCCGGACGTGAGCAGGCAGGCATGCAAGCACCCCCGCTCTCGATTTCGTACATAAATCGCTACAATGTCGGATACTTATCGACAGATTTTCACGCGGGTCGACCCATTGCATTCCATATTTGGCCGCTCCGGATTCCAGTACTTTATAGAAGACATGTCGCACCGATGTCGAATTTCGGCCACTCAACAGAAAGGGATAAGGGAATACAACTAATCCTTAGACGCGGCATAATCATTAGTTTCTTTAATCGATTAAGAAGCGATCGCTACTACGTGTAGAATATTGTAAGTCGTCCAAGAGCGGGCCGAATCCAAACTGAGACCGCCCAGGTTCCACCGCCCGGATAGGTTCCTGCATGAAGGTTTCGCCGGTACAAACAAACTTTGTTTATCTAGACGAACGAAGGGTATGGAGTATAGAAATGCTGGTAATGTAACGTACATAATAATCTCCTCTATCTACATAAATCTTTGGAGCTATCTCCCGGACTCACTCCATGCATATTCATCATCATATAGTCGCTAAAGGATTAAATGGTCACCGCTAAAGGATTATATGGTCACCCCAGTCACCGTGGCCATTGCCGAACCGCCCGCATAGCAGGACGACTATGTAGTCATAGGAGATATAACGGCGACACAACATGACTCATGATAAAATTGGTAATTAATATAGCAACAAGTAGACCCAATGCAGGAGTGTGGAATCTAGAGAGCCGCAAGGATCAATCGCAGCATTCGCTACACTGTACAGCCCCGCGTCCGCCGACCCGCCATCCCGGTGCCCGGCGTCCATCGAGGGACGGGCGGCGAGGCGGACAAGCGACGGTCGTCCGGCGTCCGGCGACGGACGAACGACGGCGTTTGGGTCCGGTCCACGCGGCGGGCTCGGCGCTTCGCGCCATGCCCGCCCCGTAGTCCTGACGAACGGCGACGACCGGCCCACCGGCGGCGGCCGGGCGGCCGGGCGGCTGGCGACCGGTACCCGTACCGGAAGTACATGTAGCAAGCAACATGTACATGTAAGCGCGACGGCTATTTTGGCCTGCGCGGATTTATCACGGAAGCTACAACAGATACATGTTGGGTCTATCTAATAACAGATGCGAAACTGTTCCGAAAGTCGGCGACAGACAGACAAACAGACACACCGACACACATACAAACTCACAGACTCACCCCGTGATTGATATGGTATGATAATACAGACACTCATTGCGCGATGTATATTTGTCTTCCGGATGACCACATGCACAAGACTAAGCATCATCTATCGTGCGTGGCGCATTTGCTAGGCTGCTACCTAGTGATACGGGAACGAGCATGCACATGCAAAAAGTAGCAATAGGGCATACCAAACTGCACGATTGGAATATGACATGTGATGAGACATTTGCATGAATGAGCAGCAACATGTGTGGCGCATGTGCGAGCTAGTGACAATCGCATGGAAAATTATAGAGTATGGGCGCAACAACATCAAAGTCATATCATGAGACACTTCATGTGTGTGGGTGTGTGCATACGGATAAACAATTGGCGGGGCAGCTATTGCAAATACAACGAGTAGCGTGCATCGAGCATGAGGCAATAGTACTAACAAAAGTTGCAGGCAAATGCAACCATAAGGCCGGCATGAAAAGCTGCGCGCGCAGCTTGGTGGGCTTGAAGCCTACATTGCAAGACACATAAAAGTCAGCAGTTCTCGGACCCGAAATTGGCATTAAACAAACCAACATCCAACCCCTTTCGACAAAGTTCCCGATCACAAATTATATAAGTATTCAACAGTTCTAGATTTGGTTGTTCCATGCGTTCGGTGCTTTGGGGAGAGACGAGAGAGAGAGAGAGGGAGTGCCCCGCGATGATGTCGGTACACATTCGCACCGACGGGCGTGGCGTTGTTTGGCTGGCATCTGATGCATTGTGCAATATTCAACCTTCAACATCTCGTCGCTAAACTGCACATAGAGGGCATGCACGAGGGTAGCGGCCCCCGTCCGGTTGATAACAGTGTCCGCTACAATAGCATGAGTCAGAGAAAGCACCGAGCCCCTAGAACATGGTGACACAGTCCCGATACCACACACCGAAATAAGCTAGATAATAGAATAACTACCATAACATATATTTCATGTGCGGGGTCGCGCGTAACAACCAGTAAGGGGCAGGAGGGGCAGTAACACACAAGCTAGACACATGTGTAAGGGGGAAAACCCTCGTGCGGATCACACGATCACATCGGAGTGTTGTTGGAAACCTGCAGTTACAACCGAAGAAAACACAACGCAATCAAACCCAATGCCGCATGAAACATGCATATCTAACCACCGATACTTGTAACCATATTAAGCCACACGCAATCCCTCACCGAACCCCCCCCCCCCCCCCCCCGCGGGGGATGACCACATGACAGACGACCAGCCACTCTCCGGGAGGACTACTCCGACCTCGACGAAGAGGAAGACGAACCTGGGAGAGAGTCTATGCTGTACGACGACGATTATTGGCTTTGACTCCACCGCCGCGCCTGCCCCCCAGCCTACCTCCCCCCCCACAACCACCCATAACGATGGCCACCGTCCGACCTCCATCAACACCGATAGAACCGCCCTGAAGAACCTCCGGCGCCCACAAACATGCCGCCTACCCCCATAAAGAACCACCCCTCGGCGGGCACCCCGTGCTCCCTGCTCGCCGACACCACCACATGCATCACTCCCATATGAACAACATCTCCCCCACCTAACAACGGTCGCGATGGCGCCCGCTTTGAAATGGCCCCCCCTGCACGATACCTAGAGCGGGCGGGACGCTCTAACTGCCTTCGTCCAACTAGGTCTCCTCTGCGGGACACCCATACCTTAGTCGGAGTGGACGGTAACATGGAACCGCCCTAGCCCGACGCCTACCTGAGCAACGGGTCGATGCTGCAACTAGCGGACCAACAACCAACGGGCTGCTTGGGGCTCTATGCTGGACTGGGCGCGGAAGACGGACGAGAAGCCGCGAAGCCGGTGATAGCAGACATGCGCGGGGCAGCCGAAGGCTGCAACGGAATGAGGCGGGGATAGAAGCAAAAGAGGAAGGCCGGTAGCCGGAGCTGTAATACACATATGTGTCCCTACTATGCTTCGAGATGGCAGGCCCTCAGAACAACTCGGTCCGGGCGGCGGAGAGCAGCGAATTAGCATTTTGTAAGTCAACTTCAATTTCAATTCCACATGGCAATGTACGTGTTCATCAGTTCTAGATTCGGTCGTTCCATGCGTTCGGTGCTTTGGGGAGAGATAAGACAGAGAGGGAGTGCCCCGCGATCATGTGTTCATGTGTTCGACGGGCATGGCGTTGTTGGGCCTGCATCTCATGCATTGTACAATATCCAACCTTCAACATCTCGTCGCTAAACTGCACATAGAGGGCATGCACGAGGGTAGCGACCCCCGGCCGGTTGATAACAGTGTCCGCTACAATAGCATGAGTCAGAGAAAGCGCCGAGCCCCTAGAACATGGTGACACAATCCTGATACCACACACCGCAATAGGCTAGATAATAGAATAACTACCACAACACATGCCCTCACGTAGTCATATATGGGGTACATATGTGCGGGGTCGCGCCCGGGCGTAACAACCAATGGGGCGAAGGAGGGGCAATGGCAAGCAAGCTAGACACATGCGTAAAAGGGAATAACCTCGTGCTGATCACACGATCACAACGCATGCATATGGGTGCAGGTTATTGGGACTACTCCTTGTTGGAGTGTGTCGTTCAAGGGGCGAACGCGGACCTGCTGAGGTACGTCATCGAGTTTACCGGTGCTTGGGACCCACCGGGAGGTGTGGAAGGCCTCCAAGAGTACATCCAGGGCGAAGCAACCCATCACGCGGCTTTGGGTGGCAGTTTTAGGGTCACCGAACTGTTGGTGGAACGCTTTGGAATGGCGCTCGCCCACGGATCCTATCACCTGCGGCGTCACGAGGTCATTCGTCTTTGGTGTCGTTCCTGCATTGCCGCGGACTCGACAGGCATGATGCTGGTGCCTAAATGGCAGCTGCACCGGAGGGGGGGGGGGGTAGGCACCTCGAGGTGCTGCAGTGGGCCCATGACACCGGATACTCCGTGGATAGGGGCATGGTCATGGACGAGTTCAGAAATGTAATGGCTTCCGGTATGATACAGCCACGAGTTCTCGATTGGGCACATGACCACATGGCAGACCATGCAATTGTGATATGTTGACTTTGTGTTACATGTGCCAACCTGGTCCTAGCCAGGTACCCAATTGGTGATGCGTGGTGATGCCTTGTACCACTCCCCGAGCTACTTGGGTGCTTAATACGCTTTTAAACATACCACAACTTACGCACGCTGCGAGGAGTGGCTCTTCCCTTGCCTTCGATGCTCTAGAGTACGGGGGGGGGGGGGGGGGGGCGCTAACGACGGGTGCGGTTGCCGGCTACTCCTTGGCTCGTGTGCAACACTACCACAACTTGCACCGGCCGGTTGGGATGTGAGTGGATGATGTATGGTGTGGTATCGCTAATTGACCAGGTGATGTGAATTCCCGGATGGTCACCTTCTTCCTCAGCGACGCCACATAAACCGCATAAGACTTGAGCACTTTACCGC